>PVIJ01021342.1:0-18728 GCA_004024925.1 Scalopus aquaticus | reverse complement strand
TTCGATATTTTTCTTTTTCTTTCTGGCTTATTTCACTGAGTATGATCCCCTCTAATTCCATCCATGTCTCTGCAAATTGCATGTGTTTATCTTCTTTCCATGCTGAATAGTACTCCATTGTGTATATGTACCACATCTTCTGGATCCAATCATCTATTTTTGGACATCTGGGTTGCTTCCATACCTTTGCTATTGTGAACAGTGCCGCAGTGAACATACGGGTGCATGTATCCTTTCTCGGATTAGTGTTTTTGTATCCTTTGGGTAAATTCCCAAAAATGGTATTGCTGGGTCGTATGGGAGCTCCCAAAAACAGTATTTAATAGAAATGCGTTTTTATTATTTGCTGATTCTGGTATTTTAAAGTATTTTTTAAATATATTTTTGTTTTTTGAACTTTTTCCTGATAATTATGTAGGGCATAGAAATCAAACATGATTTAATAGGTTAATTTCTCTCCTTCAGAGACTTTGTTTCCTGGTTTGTTTTAAATCTCTGGAAAATGCCCATTTCAATATTTCCACTAACTTTCACTGTGGGACTGTTCTTTAACGTTTCTTTCCTTGTTACGTTAAAAAGAAGCTTCATGTTCTCTGTGTTCTCAATAGATGTTAGCTTCATATTGTTTTCACCACTCTTGTATTACTAATCATTTTGATATCCCTTGGAACCTATTTTAATTTCTATTTAGTAATGAATTTTTGTTTTTAAAGTTTAATCCGTGTTACCTAATCATAGCATAAAAGAGTTGTAGTACATTGTTCTTATATATAGTATGATAATATTTGCTTGCTCCACAATCTGTTAGCTTTGATGATAGGAAACAAGCTGCATGTTTCAGCTGATTAGCTATTACATGCTTAGTTCCTGCTGTGTGCTGTTTACTATTCAGAAACTGCCTTCAGGAGGCTGACATTCTAGTATAGAAGACAAATACACACTTATGTAATAAAATGTCATTGCTTTGAATAAAAATAAAGCAGGGAAAGGGCCTAGAGAAAGAGCCAGTTGCTAGTTTAGAGCTAGGTATGTAGGTGGTTAAGGTCTCCATGAGTGATGTTAGGTCAGAGATTTGGTGTGAGAAACAAATTGTTTGAAAACTGGTGGCAAAATTGTCTCAAACATAACAGAAATTGCAGTTGCTCTGAGAGCTTGAAGGGCAACAAGAAAATGAGTGTGGTAAGAGTGCAGTGAGATTAAGAGAAAGTTAGAGAGAAAGACAAGGAGCCAGAGCTTGAGTTTTATTTTGAAAGCAAAGGGAAGCCATCATTGGAGGAATGTGAGCAGGTGGGTGATATGTTCTGAATTGATTGGTAAAAGGTCCCTTTGGCCACCTGGCTGTGTTGGCACAGTGGACATGGGTAAATTGCAGGTGTAGTTTGAGTTAAAACCAGGAGACCAGCCAGAAGGCTAGTTTAGTAATGTAGGTAAGAAATGATGTCATCTATTGTAATTTCCTGTAAACTCTGTTATTTCAGAGTAACAAAGCACAGGCTGGTGATCTAATTATGTTAGCTAGCGGTAACTCGATTAGAGAGCTTGGGATCATTTTAGGTGGGCTTGAAGTCCTATCAGCTGGCATCTGTGGCTTGGTGGGCACTGACACCGATTCTTAGTGTACATAGTTCATTTGTTGTTTGGGCCAAATTTACTCTTCTCATGTCATCTTAGCAGTTTCAGTCCCCAACTTTTTCATTCGTTCATTTATTCATAAATGTCAAGTACATGGGTACATTGGCAGGTACTGTTATAAGTGCTGGGGTTACAGCACTGAATGAGATAGAAATCGTCCTTGTTCTCAAGGAACCTGTATATTATAGCAGTGTTTCAAGTACTATGGAGACATGTAAAAGTAAATATAAATACAAATATAAAAAAAATACATATTTTTAAGTTTTGGTCTTTTTCACCTATCGACACCTCTTAAATATATTTGAGTGAGTGATTTCCCATATTCCCATTTTTCTCTAAAAGCATGAAAGATACTTGGTGTAATGAAAGTCCGTAGCTATTTCTGAATTATGACAAAAACAACCTATTTTTAAGCAGTGATTCAGTTTTCTTTTTTTCTGCATTAATATTGCCACTGTATCAGGACTGTAGTAGCGCATACATTTATTTAATAATGAAATTGTCTCTCTCCCACTAGACTGTCAGTTCCATGATGGAGGGAACCTATTTGTTTTTGCTCACCATTGTATTCCCAGCACATAATCCAGTTCCTGGCACATAGTAGGTGCTTACTCTAAATATTTGTTGAGTGAGTGAGTGAGTGAATGAATGGATTTGTTTAATTTTTCAGAACGAGTTAGAAGTCCACCTTTCCCATTAGCCTACTTAACATAGAAGAAAGCAAAGCATAAGAAAACCAAGATTTAAAAAATCAAACGTAATTCAGCTTATGGGGCTTGTCCTGAGGTCATTTAGTCAGTGTTTTCTCAGTGTTTATGCAGTCCTTGTTGGTGTTTTAAAACCTGTAGTGGTTGCTTCTAGGCACTCCAGAATTTTAGCGTGTTCAGTATACTATGTTATATAGAACTTGAACTATACATTATATTAAATATTTCAACAAAATACAAGAGTATTTCCTTTGGTTTATTTTGCATCTCATTTCTAGAGCATTCAAATCAATTGAGGTATTTCTACCAGTAAGAAATTGTTCTGTGTTAAAAGGCCATCTCAAAAAAGGTATTTAAGGTTTTTAAACAAAAACATGTACATACTTTAACTTTAAGAACATGCATATATGCCAGAATAATTTTTTTTAAGGATTTATTTATTTTTGCATATAGTCTGGGGTACAGGCCAGAGGCGTGGGGTGGCGAGAGGGTTCACCAGAGACAGAGTGGGGAGTAGAACAGGCAGATCGGTGGAAATATACTGCTGAGGAGAGCAGCGGGTGAGGCAGGAGAGGTCTGCAGCACCATGTGGGACTCTCCCCAGCCAGGCATTGAACTTGCGTCGCCGCTGCCAACAGCTCCACAGCGCAGTGTTTAACCGCTGCGCCACCAGGGAGGCCCAGAGTAATTTTTTTGATGGAAAAATGAGGCTACTTTAGATTGTGGCATTGAGCCATCATGTAGCTTTCCACTGTAGTGAATTGTTTGTCTCCCAACTTAACTGCACCCTTGGCAGTGTTTATAAAATTTTTTGATTAGCCTTCTCCCATTGTCATTCTTTTTAGTTTCCTCCATAACTTTCCCCAGTTGTTTTCATTTTTCTTAAGCCCTCTAATCAACTCTACTATAATTTTCTTCCAGTTCTTCTTCTTGTCCCTTCTGAGGTTGGATGGTTCTAGATTTTTCCACCTGGGGAGGGGTGAGTGAATGACAGATGAAGCCCTTGATTTTTAAGGGGTTTTTATGCACTTAAGGATGTTGCCTAGATACTAAAATTGTCTAGGAGTTGGGGTGGAGAGAGAAACAATAATTAAGGCAGTGGGTGAGGGGAAGTTGACAGATGGTCACAGAGAGGAGGACTAATTAGAATGACTAGATCTTAGGAAAATTTTTGATTGAGGATGAGTTTTTAATATGTAAGTGAAAGTAATGGTTTAGAATTAGTAGCAGGGAGTTAGAAAATGCTCCCCGAGGTTGAAGAGATAGGAAGTTGAAGAAAACCACAGAAAGTGGTTCTTAGAAGGAATGGTAGAAAGAGTTGGGAAACTGTGAAGGACAAGGAAGAAATAAGGTATAATAAGTGAATGAGAATAATACAGGATAGAAACCTAAGGTTGAGGGAAGGCATATTATTTTCAGGCATGGGGATACTGTGCTGTGAAGGCAAGAGTAAAAGTAAATTGACTTCAGATATCTCAGTTTAGAAATAGACCATTCCAGTGCCGTATGAGGGTTCTAAGCATTACTTGACATGGCCTCAGAGAGGAAGAGTGTGTGGATGGCCAGGAGGTGTTCATTTCATCTCATTGTCAGGGATGGTGCACTGACTTCTGTTGTAAACTGGATGTGGAGAATGGTGACACAGTGTTTAGCATCTGCTATCCCCCATGGTCAGAAATCAGCGGACACGGACACGGCATACCGAATTCAAGTGCAGTTAGATGTTAAGTCCACACAGGTTAATACAGTAACTCTGAGAACACAGGGCTTTTGTTGTTAATACAGTAACTCTGAGAACACAGGACTTTTGTTGTTCTTAAAAATGACTTAAAGGAATTTGTATCAAGACTAATAAAATCTCCCAGGACAAATTTATAGCAGAGAAATAACATATGTATGTCATTACAATCTTAACATTATTTGATTTGAGATCAGAGAGTGACATTCCTATGACATGTAGTTAGGACCATAAAAAGAATTCAATTTTGCTCTAGCAGCTGCTTCCTAAATGGGATTCTTTTTAAAGGTCTTCTTTTCACACCAAGATTAAAACCACTTTTTATTTCCTTTTAATACACCTCCCCATTTTCAATAACTTTAAAAGGTTTTGTTTTACAGTAACTCTGCACAGGAAGAGAGTATTCCATTTTATGGACAGAAACAGGCCCTTTGATTACCAGGGTATTGAATGTTTTCTCATGTTTCCACCCTTGATGAATTCTGTTTCTATAAATTGTTGATTTCAAGTCTTTTGCCCACTTTGTATTATTTTCTTTTGTATAAACTCTGTAGCTGAAGATGTTAATTTTCAGATTTAACTGGTTTTTTTTTTTTTAAGGATATCTGTTGAAGACTATTCCTTTTATTTTTTTTAAAGATTTATTTATGCATACAAGAGCTGGAGGATAGGCCAGAGGTTGGGGGGGGGGGGGGGGGGGGGGGGGGGGGGGGGGGGGGGGGAGTGGCGGAGCAGGGGTGAGAGGATACACCAGAAACAGTGGGGAGCAGAACAGGTAGATTGACTGAAATACACTGATGAGGGGAGCAGCGGGCAAGGCAGGAGAAGTCTGCTGTGCCATGTATGTCAGCTCCCTGGCCGGGATTGAACTCTCCTGCTGTAGTGGCTGCTGGTAGCTTCATAGTGCTGAGACTTAACCCCTTGTACCACCAGGGTCGCCCCAGGCTTAACTGTTTTTTTTTTTTTGAACTTTTTTGTTGTTATTGTTTTGGAACACACAGGACTTAATTTTATGCAGTTCTGTTTGTAGCTAAAATGTGATTTTTTTTATTCCTTTTCTCTGACTTCACCTAAATTTTCTTCTAAGTTTGTGTGCTTAAATTTGAAAAATGCAAATTGTCATCTTTCTAGAATTTATTAAATGTGCATTGAGGGTCTAAAAGTTTTATTTTCTAATTAGGTAGTCTTCTCAGTATGTTTTGTTGACTAAGCTTTGCGTG
The DNA here is from genome assembly GCA_004024925.1 of Scalopus aquaticus. Lineage (NCBI taxonomy): Eukaryota > Metazoa > Chordata > Mammalia > Eulipotyphla > Talpidae > Scalopus > Scalopus aquaticus. Next base: position 13,431 of record PVIJ01021342.1, on the reverse strand, counting down.
TGTGGGACTGAGTCCACAATGACATGGTATTTTACATACAGCTTAGTGATTTGAACTGCCTGATGATTCCTGACCCACCTATTTCTTAATAGTGTAACTTTACCCCCTCTGATCCCATTTCCTCATTTAAAATAAGTCAATAACAGTATCAAAGGGTTGTTATGATAATCAAATGAGATACTGCCTCTAAATTCCTTACTCTGCAACTTTAGTGTGAACAATGCCAAGTAGAGGGTAAAGTGCTTTGTGTTAGAGACTCTGAGGATTTCTGCTGTGTTTACTAATATGTTTAACTTACAGGAAGTATTTCATGGAGTTATAAAATCTCACATTTGGATGGGACCTGAGAGACAATCTGGGTTAAATCGATATTTCCTGATAACATTATTTCCTAATCCTGACTGCATAGCAGAGTCATCTGGAGGAGGTTTGAAAAGTGCCGGGTTGTAGACCTCATCTCTGAGTTACTAAATCAGAATTTCTAGGATATATGGCCCAGTAATTTATAATTTTAATAAACTTTCTGTGTGGGCCTAAATGTATTTTACTTGGCACTGGCAAAAGGTTGTCCAACTTCTGCTTTAAAACATTTCACATTGTTGGTTTGAAAGATCAGGCACATTTGACTCCTATTAAAAACTGCCCTTCAGCGTAAATCAGAGGGGCAAAAGAACTTAAAATGCACATTATTCTGTGTAGTTCCAGAGCTGCACCTTAGTATATATAGGGTAATAGAATGTTCTTTATTTTTTTTTAAAGATTTATTTATTTACATATACAAGCTGGGGTACAGGCCAGAGGTGTGGGGCGGCGAGAGGGTTCACCACAGACAGAGCGGGGAGCAGAACAGGCAGATCAGAAATACACTGCTGAGGGGAGCAGCGGGCAAGGCAGGAGAGGTCTGCCGCACCACGTGGGAATCTCCCTGAGCATCGAACTTGAATCCCTGCTGCGACAGCTCCACAGCGCAGCGCTTAACTGCTGTGCCACCAGGGAGGCCCAGTAGTAGAATGTTCTATTGACCAAGTGCCTGTTGAAATTTCTAAGAAATTTTAGAAAACATTAAATATGGGTAGATCTGTTAAGATCATGTGGCCCTTTTATCTGGGAGACCCAGGGAGTTTTCCAGAGTGCCAGTAGGGCGAAAACTTGTCATAATGATGCTAAGATTTTACTTGACATTTTTTGTAACCATTCTCAAGAAAACTGATTTTTTTCCTGTTTTCTGAATGAAGGGAAAACAGAAGCCCATGAGAACGTAGATACTCTCATTAGAAAGATGTCAGTTTATGATATGTTTATGAATTACAACGAAAATGACTATCTATACAAAACACTTGTTGTAATGTTTGTGGGATAATAGGTTAGATGAGCTAATAAAAGAGCTCATTTCTTATCTCTCCATTATGTAAATGTATGGGGATAGGCTTTGCCCCTTTCTCATGAAGCAGTTAGAATTGATTTTATTTTGAAAAAACGATTCTCATTCATCTCAACTTTATTTTCCCCAAATTCAATCATAATTTTTATGTGTGAAAGATATCCACCTATAAAAATTGCTAGCAATATAATAACATTACTAGCAGTACCAACATTTAAGCTTAGTAGAATACTAGGCATTCTTTTTTAAGTTTAGATTTTTTTGACGGTGTTATTCTGGAATAATTCTCTAATATATTTTTATTTTTAGAACTTTTTGACAACTACATGCAACAAGATGCCCATGAATTCTTAAATTATCTACTAAATACAATTGCTGATATTTTACAAGAAGAGAGAAAACAAGAAAAACAAAATGGCCGTTTACCTAATGGTAATATTGACAGTGAAAATAACAACAGCACACCAGACCCAACATGGGTTCATGAGATTTTTCAGGGAACATTAACTAATGAAACCAGATGTCTTACTTGTGAAACTGTAAGTATATATAAAATTTTGTGTAGAAAAAAATTTCAATATATTAGAAATTTATTGGGAACTAGTAAAGGAGGTGAACTTGAAAGTTGTAATTTATAGGTATAGTAAAGATCTTAAAGATGAACTTGTCAGTTGAAAGGTATCTACATGGTTTCATAATGCTGCCTATTAACTGTATATACTGAGAAAAGAACTTACTGCAGATTGAACTGTTTGATTTTGTTTCAATATAAGACCATCATGTTCTAAAATTGTATGTCTTAGTTAAAATAATTAATAGTGAATATTAATGCACCTACAGGTCTGAGAGGATATTAATTTTTCATTATTTTTATTTTTCATGGTTCAATTAAAAACATATACTCACGGAGGGGAAAATATCCACTTGCTGGGTACTTTGTAAAGATGAACAGTAGGGAAAAACCTTAAAATTGATTGTATGTAGGATCACATACTGTTATATTCTTACCTTGTTACCTGATTCCTCACATGAGGAATGAAAGATCAAACTCTTAAGCATCCATTACCTAATTTTACAAGTAATGCCCTTTAGGGCCTTTTCTCGCCTTCAATACAGAATTCAGTTTAGAGGATGGACTAGTTCCCCTCCTTTATAAACTAGAACATTTTCAGAGTCTTTTCTGTCTTTTATGATATTTACATTTTTAAAGAACATGCCCCCTGCCTGATTTTTTTTTTATTTTTAAATCCAACATTCCCCATACCAAGTTTGTCTGATGTCCTTCTAATTAGATTTAGATTATACATTCCTGGCTGGAACAATTCATTGTTAATGTTGTGTCAATCTCAGGCTATGGCATCTAGACACACAGCAGCCATCTGCCCCTCATTGGTGAAATTAATTTTGTTCTTCCATTCACAATGTTCAGTTTCTCAACATTATGATTGGTCTTTTTTGCCCTTGTGACTAGTAGGCAGTGTGTGGGGGGAACACATAAAAATTTCTCCCAAGATTAAACATCCTTTGATGATTTTTACCCTATCAGTGTTTACTTAGATGGGTTTAGTACTAATTTTTAATAGTTTAGGGAAGTAGCATTTTTAGAATGATAGTCCACAAGCAAGAAAAGTAAGAGAAGTGTTTTATGGAAGTTAGTAGGAATAATATAGTCAACTTGGATGATTAAATCTGATAAACTTACACTGGTAGAGACTAGTAGGGAATTATTTTTTTTTAATTAATTGTCCTTAGAAAAATGGAGTAGAAAGTATAGTGAATTCCCAAATATATCTTCCTTACTGCTTTTCTTCTATAACATCTTCCTTTAGTGAGATATATTTGTTGCGATTGATAGGCTGATAATGATACATTATTTATTATAAACTAAAACCTGTGATTGACATTATGGTTCACTCTTAGCATTGTCCTTTCACTGGCTCTGTTTTGACAACTGTATCTACCATTTCAATAAAATGCAGAGTAGTTTCACTGTCCTGGAAATTCTGTCATCCAGATTTTTACCCTTCTTCCTCAGCACCCTGGGAATCAGTGATCTTTTTACTGTCTCTGTAGTTTTGCCTTTTCCAGAATGTTGTGTAGTTGGAATCAAAATTATGTAGCCTTTCAGATTGCCTTCTTTCACTTAGTAATGTATACTTAGTAATGTTTCTCCATGTCTTTTCAAAGTATGATAGCGCATTTCTTTTTTTATCCCTGGATTTTATCCCACTGGATGGATGTACCACAGTTTATCCATTCATTTATCGAATGATATCAGTGTTGCATCTGAGTTTTGATAATTATGAATAATAAAGCTTCTATAAGCACCCGTGTGCAGGTTTCTGTGTGAACTAATTTTTGGACTCCTTAGATTAGTACTAAGGAGTGCAACTGCTGCATCATGTGATAGTAATGTTTAATTTTGTAGGAAACTGTCAAATTGTTTTCCAAAGTAGCTTTACCATTTTGAATTCCCACAAGCAACGAGTGAGAGTTTCTGTTGCTCCACATCCACAGTCAGCCTTTGGTGCTCTCATTGTTTTTTTTTTGGAGTTTAACTACTCTAGTATGTGTGAAGTAGTTATCTCCTTTTTTTTAATTTGAAATTCCCTAGTTACATGTGATGTTGAACATCTTTTCATATGTTTATTTGCCATCTGTATACCTTCTTTGGTGAGGTGTTTGTTCATAGCTTTTGTCCATTTTTAAAGTCAATTTTTGGTCTGATTTTAAGAGTTCTTTGTATATTTTGGATATCCTTTATCAGATATGTCTTTGGGAAATACTTTCTCCCAGTCTGTGGTTTGTGTCCTTATTCTCTTAACATTGTCTTTGGTAGACCAGATGTTTTCAGTGTTTCAAAGATTTTAAATTTAAGAAAGTCCAGTTTTTTGTCCTTTTTGAGACTACTTTTGATGTTATTTGCATGCTTTTTATATTGCACCTAAAACATCATCACCAAACACAAGCTTATCTATATTTTCTCCTATGTTAATCTATGAGTGTTAGAGTTTTGCATTTTATGTTTAGGGCTATAATCTATTTTAATTTTTATGAAAAGTCTGTCTAAATTTTTTTTTTTTGCATGTGAATATCCAGTGTTTCCAACACCATTTTGACGAATCAAGACTATCTTTTCTTCGAATTGCTTTTGTTCTTTTGTCAAAGATAAATTATCTATTTGTTGGGTATATCTCTGGGCTCTGTGTTCTGTCCCATTGATCTATTTGTTTATTTTTCCCAATACTATACTGTTTTGATATCTGAAGCTTATGGTAAGTCTTGACATTGAATAGTGGCAGTCTCCCAACTTTGTTTTTTTAATATTGTGTTGATTATTCTGGTCTTTTTTTCTTAAATGTATTTTTATTGTTATTTATGCCTTTTACATTTTGTATTCCCCTTGGGTAACCCACCACCAATTCACCCGTGATCCATCTCCATGGTCCCTTGTGTTCTTTTCTACTCCATTTTGTGCCTATTCTGGTCTTTTGCCTTTCAATCTAAATTGAGAATCATAAGAACTTTAGAAATTGGGTTATCATCCACAAAACAATGTGCTGTGAACTTGAATGGTATCATGTTGAATCTATAGGTCCAAGTTGGGAAGAACTGACATTTTGACAATGTCCATATAGTGTGTGGACTATACATTTATTTACATCTTCAGCTCTTTCAACTAGAATTTTGTAGTTTTCCTCAAATCAGTTTGTATATGCATAGTCTGTTAGATTTATACGTAAGTTTGTCTTATGGGTGGGGAGTGCTAATATAAATAGTACTGTGTCTTTCTCTTTGTTTTTAAAGCAAATGTCATCCTTTGGGTTCAACCATTAATAAAAAAATAAATATAGCTGTAACCCATACTATTGCGACTATTGATTATGCCTTGATCTCTTTAACTTTAACCAAGCATTTGCAGAACTGTCATTGTCAATATTGTAATTTTTAAAAGAAATTTTTTTTTAAGATTTATTTATTTTTTTTGCATACAAGCTGGGGTGCAGGCCAGTGGTATGGGGTGGTGAGAGGGTTCATCAGAGACAGAGTGGAGAGCAGAACAGGCAGAGTGACCAAAATACACTGCTGAGGGGAGCAGCAGGCGAGCAGGAGAGGTCTGCTGCGCCATGTGGGAATCCCCCCATCTGGGCATTGAACTCAGCTGCAGCCACCGACAGCTCCACAGCGCTACGCTTAACCCGTTGTGCCACCAGGGAGGCCATCAATAGTGTAATTTTAATTAATGAACACAGTATTAAAATTTCTTCTCTAAAGAAATTTTTATTGGTGGGCTTCATTAGATCCAGTGAAAGTGGTATCATTGAGTACTTGAATACATTAAACAACAGCCTGTGAAGAAGTTTCTGGATTAGAATGAGGATATCATTGGTGTGTGCTTTCTTCCTTGCTATAGCTATCAGTTAATTGCAGTAATGGTCGAGTGTGTAATATTTGTTGTTGGGAATTAGACTCAGTACTTATCTCAATTCAACCTAATCAGCGCCAGTTATTTTAGGATGAGTATTTTGAATATGTCCTTCTTTAAAAAAATTTTTTAAATAATAACTGAATCGCAAGCTTTCAGAGACATTGCCCAGTTATTTGAACAATTCTGTTTACTAGTCTACTGGAATAGTAAATGTAACCAGAGGATTTGGCAGTTGTTTAATGTTTGGTATAATGGAATTTGGTCTCTGTTAGGAGATACATGTATAATTCAGCCTCAGTGAAACAGAAAATAGTTGAATTTTCCTTAGCATATTGAGAAGTACAGTAATAGGTGCATTGGGGAAGGTGATTTGAGACTCTGTGTGGAGTTCTTTGGGATTTTGTGCTAATAACTTTGAAGTTTAAACCTTTCTGAAGTACAAAGTGATATTAGCTATCTTTGTTAGCACTCAAACATTTATTTCTTTTGAATGGATGGATAATTATCCTTTTTTGTTTCTCTGTCATTAGGTCTTCCTGTGACTTACAGTATATTTTTTCAGATAGTCTCACAAGAATTAAGAGGGTGAATTGAGAATATTTCTTCAAGATCTGAGCCACCATTTTGCTAATTCAGGAAATGACCATTAGTACCACATCCTTGTGAAACTAAGCTAGAGGGACAAAATTCACAATTTCTCAAGTGACTGTATGTCATGTTTTCATTTAGTTTTTCAAAAGTATTGAAATACCAGTTGTGCCAGATAGAAGATGGTAAAAGTTAGCAAAAGATGAACAAGACATAGTTTCTGATTGCAAAATGCTTATAAGATGGCAATTCTAAAACTAGTAAATTGTGTTATGATGTGGGTACACTTAAGGTGCCATGGAAGCAGAGAATAGTAGACCTAGTCCAGGTGGGAGCAGGAGGGTTTGTGAGACTGCTTGTATAGAGCTTTTACTAATACAGTTGTTAATATCATAATTGGTAGGAAACTGATTAATAAGACTCTCTTCTGGTCTCTTATGTTCTATGAGAGTTCCTTCTTTGCCTCATTTCTTGGCTTTTCTTCCATTTACTCTTGAAATGTGTGTTCCAGTTTTTCATTCCTTCCCTGAATTGGGAGGATCTTGTTCCATTTTCATTATCACCTGTGCTGATGACTCAGTAGTCCAGATCTCCAGCCTATGCTTTTTTTCCATTGAGTTTTACACTTGTACCACCTAGATACTGGGTGTGACCTGACATTAGGACTTAGCATTTCGGCAATGACTTACTGCCCCACTTAGTGATCACCTGGCAACAGTACAATTGTAAACACAAATATAGTAACTCAGACACATCCTAGATGATCCAGAATATCTTCAGTCAGATTTTTTTTGTTATCATAAAAATGAAAATTAAAAATGAAGACCCTTGAGGGAAGTGTATTAGAATCACAAATCTTAGTTTGAAAAACATCAGACTTTTTAAGCTCTTTTTTCTCTCTAGCCTACATATGAAGAAAGCCCTAACTAATTGGACTTTAGCCTACTTCTACTATATTACCTATTGTCACCTTACCCACTTTCTGAGCTGGTGTTTTTCTTTAAGAACATCAGGTTTTTTCCTCCTCTTTTAGTTGTCTTTCTTCACTGACTCTTGAGATCCTGATCAGTTATCTTTTAGTGTAACTGTACCTTGTATACTCAGTACTCCTATTTGTTTCAGTTATAATATATATTCTGTGTATATGTCTAGCCACATAATCTATCACAAGTTAATGACACTGAGTTTATAACATTGATGCAGTTTTGAAATAGGAAAGTACTTACTCCCCTAGGTGTTTAGTCTCTTCTGGTTGAGAAGTGTAGGGGAATGGAATGAATAACCATATTTATTTATTTATTTTTGTAAGATGATTTACCTTGAGTCATACAGAACTGTATATTAGATTTTTTTTTGAGACTTAAAAGTAGGCATAAATGATGATTATAATTTTGCATTTTGGGTCAAATTATTTTTTAAATGCTAAAACAAGATAGATAGCTTGATCTTTGTAAGCATTCTCATTCAGTCTTGTCTTTTTTTTTTTTTTTAAAGAATTAGTATGTATGGTACAGTTTTTACAGTAACACCAAATTTGGGGAAGTAATGGAATTTCACATCCTACTAGCTGTTACCGGTTAAGAATCCATGATAGGTATCACTTTGGTGTTATGCCTGTCCGTTAATGAGAGTTATTTATTCAGTGTTCTTTTGAACAATTCAGATCAGGGAGTTTTCTTTTTAACTTTAAGAAAAAGAATTATGCATATAATTATTACTACTAATAATATGGATTTAATTCTATCATTCTGGAACAGTGGTTGCTGATATTTAAAGATAACATAGATATTTCCCTATTTTTACAGATAAGCAGCAAAGATGAAGATTTTTTAGACCTTTCTGTTGATGTGGAACAAAACACATCAATTACTCACTGTTTAAGGTAAGTGTACAGTTACTTATTTTGAAATTTAATGAATATCTTTGGTTTAGAATCTTTTTAAATGAATATGTGGTTTTTCTGATATAGATAAAATAAATTTATTTTGAATTTTATACAGGGGTTTTAGCAACACAGAAACCCTATGCAGTGAATATAAATATTACTGTGAAGAATGTCGCAGCAAACAGGAAGCACACAAACGGTAATTTAGTGTTTTTTGAATTTTTTAGTGGTTCTTTGGGAATGGATATTGTAGATGGGCTTTTGTATCTGAAAGTGATCTCTGAAAATTGACATCAAGTAAAGACTTTTAATTAAGACTCGTCCTAAATAATTACTAGATAAACTACATTCAACTCTACCATCAGATGATTTTTCTGTATTTTGTGATTGTTCAATAATCATAGACTACCACAGTTAGTGCTACAAATATTTGGCTTTGAAGTTTACCTGTTTATGTAAACTTTTTTTCCTACTGAGGGAAAAAGGACAGTAGTCCTCACTTAATGTCGTGGGTAGGTACTTCCAAACTGCTACTTTAAGCAGAACAACATATAATGTGAACAGGTCCCACTGAGTTGTTCAGCTTCAGATAGGATCATTTTCTCATCAACATTATAACAAAATGACACTCAAGGACTGGAGTGTATTTTCCTTATCCCCACCCTAGTTTCTGCTATTCCTTCATAGGATTCTTTACCTTCTCTTAGTGTATTAAAGACTGGATTTTGTTATTAAGAAATGGAATATCATTATTATATATTTTTTTTATTTTGAAACAATCTCAAACCCAGGGAAAGGTTGTATGAACAATATCTAGAATGCTTTTATTACCCTAAGCCATTTAAAAATAAGGTTCTGATATGTAGCTATACCTGTCAACAAAGAATTTTTCCTATGTACTTTACCCATCCAAATCAGGAAGGTAACACTGATATGTTTACTGTTATTGTCAACCTTATTTTTGAATCCAGATGTTCTGAATGTCACTTACAGAAAAAAGGATCCAGTTCAGATTCACACATTACATTTAGTATACATGTCTTTTTTTGTTCTTTTAAATTTGAACAATTCCTTGTGTCTCTTGACTTCTATAATCTCTATCCTTTTAAAAATTGCAGCTGTTATTTTGTCAAAAGTCTCTCTTTCAGTTTGTCTCATGTTTTCTCATAATTAGGTTCAGGTTATATAGCTTGGGCAGGAATTTCATAGAAACGATGCTGTGTTCTTGTTGTATCCTCTTGAGTGTTAGGTAGTTTTGATTTGTTCATGTGTTGGGCGTCTCCAAGACCACTTCAGGATTTGGTGAATTTACTAGAAGGGCTTATGGGACTGAGCACATTGTGATGTTCACAGCTAAGATTTCTTACAGGGAAAGGAGACAAAGCACAGTCAGCAAAAGGGAAAGTCATGCAAGCTCTCAAGAGCCGTGCTTAGTGGTGTCGCGCAAGACTCACTTCATTCTCCACTATTGAATTTGACAACACACAAGAAGTGTTGTCTACCTGGACAGTCATTAAGACTCAGTGTCTAGGTTTTTTATTGGGGGCTGCTTATTCAGGCACTCTCTACCTAGCACAAACTAAAATTCCAGACTCCCAGAAGGAAAGCAGTGTTCAGGATAATCCATATTGTTTGTTCAGCAAACATTGAAACACCCTTATCAGTTGAATAGTGGGGACACTCCCAAATACAAGTTTCCAGATGTTAACCAAGGACCATCTTTGCAAGCAGGCATTTCTAAACATAGTTTGAAGCCTACCATGTTAACTTTCTGCACATCTCTATACTAGGCTGTTATCTTTGAAAACTTGACTAAGATTATGTCTCCTAGATTTTCTACCGTTAAGTTATACTGTTCCCCATTTGTAATTCATAAGTATCTCGTGTGGAAGTGTTTTAAGATTGTAAATATCTCCATTCCCTTTCAAACTTGTAATTTTTTCATTTTTTGAATCTCAGTGTGACCTCAAAGATTCCTGTTTATTTCTGTGAGTTACAGTCTGTTACCCTTGATATTTATTTTTATGTTCGAATTATCCCTGATTTGGACAGGAACAGCCCATTGAAGCTGTGTCTTTTTGATATGCCCTATTATTTTTGAACACACAAAAGATATTCTAGGCTCATTTTGTACTCTCCTTGCTTCAACCATGGTAGCAACCATTTCTCTAAGGAACCTTGATTCCTTTTGAGAATAGAGTAAGGGTGATGTTTGGAGACCAGGACCTTTGTATATAGTGTAGTGCAGGTGTACTCACTGATACTGCGATGTCACTTTTCCTGAGCCCCCCTTAGAGGACAGACCTAGAGGATATGTGTGTGCTTATTGTTGTATAGGTTGATCTTTTTATATTCAAAAACCATGAATTCACAGTAACGTAACCAATTTCAGCTTACTTCATAGGGTTTTTTTCCTAGTTTTCTTTTTTTTAAAAAAATATTTGTAATTCCCTTCTTTGATATGAAAGTGGGTCAGTGCCCCTATAAAGGCAACCTTTCTTTTTTATATATAAATAAATATTTTATGTATTTACTTTTGTTATTCATATCTTTTACATTATTGTGTGTTCCCCATAGGTTACCCATCACCTATTCACCCCTGAAGCCATCACCATAGTCCCTTGTGCTCCTTTCTTTCCCCCTTTTGATCCCTTACCCTCCCCTCCTCCCTAGTTGAATGTCGCATTGTTATAAGTGCAACCATTCGATATTTTTTTCTTTCTTTCTGGCTTATTTCACTGATCATGATCCCTTCTAGTTCCATCCATGTTGCTGTGAATTGCATGTGTTTGTCTTTTTTGAATGTTGAATAGCATTCCATTGTGCATATGTACCACATCTTCTTGATCCAGTCATCTATTTTTGGGCATCTGGGTTGTTTCCATACCTTAGCTATTGTGAACAGCGCTGCAATAAACATGCGGGTGCATGAATCCTTTTGGATTAATGTTTTTGTGTGTCTTCGGGTAGATTCCCAGAAGTGGTATTGCCGGGTCATATGGAAGCTGCATTTCTAGCATTCTGAGGAAACGCCACACAGCTTTCCATAGTGGTTGGGCCAATTTGCATTCCCACCAGCAGTGTAGGAGAGCTCTAAAGGCAACCTTTCTCACGCTCTACCCTACAGTCCACTCATATGCAAACAGTTCTCATAAGGAGGGAGATTATGGCTGTGCTCTCATGAAAATATTTTGACCATACACATGTGCACACGCGCGCGCGCGCGCGCGCACACACACACACACAGAGTTTTAGACGTTTTCTAGAGTATTTCTGTAGGGAACATATGTAAGTTCTTGAAAAGACAGCAATGCAGAAGTTAGCTATTTTCCATTAGAATCTAGTATCAACCATTCTGATAACATCCAATGTGATATTGGGCAATTCATTTAATTTCTCTGGGTTGCACTTGATTAGTTGACTTCTAAGATCCCTACCAGCTCTAAAAGTCTAATTTCTAGTTTCAGAATAACAGAGTAAGATTGTGTTGAATATACAGACTATAGTTAAACAAAAATCAATTTGACTTCAAAAGGTTTCAGTCTAGGTGAAGGATTACAGCCACACCAATGATCTCAATAGATACAGACAAACCTTTTGACATGTAGTCCTGATGTCTCTGTTGGACTCGGCTAAAGCTGCCCTCTGTAGGATTTTACCTGAGATTGAACCCTGACTGCTTCCACCACTGCCGGGGGAGCCCACCTTGAAACATCTCAGACCTGTGACTTCTTGTTTCAGGGAACAGGACCCACAGTAGGAAGGATGTTTTTTAGCACTATAAAGGAATCTTTCTATTTTGTTTTATAGTTATTGATATTTAGTAAGAAGCTGAGAAAAAAATATCAGTCATTAAGCATGACTATTGCATCATCACCAAGTTTAGTTCATTTTTTGCTGCATTCAATTTTTTAAGGTTTTGTTGATGATTTTCATATCTATGAGATTATGAAAGTTAATTGGTGTGTAATTTTTTTAAAGATTTATTTTTATTTATTTATGCATACAAGAACTGGGGTGTAGGCCAGAGGTGTGGGGGCAGGTAAGAGGATTCACCAGAGACAGAGTAGGAAGCAGAACAGGTGGATCTACTGAAATACACTGCTGAGGAGAGCAGCAGGTGAGGCAGGAGAGGTCTGCTGCGCCATGTGGGAAGCCACCTGGCTGGGGATCGAACTCATGTTGCAGTGGCTGGTGATAGCTTCATAGTGCTGATACTTGACCCTTTGCGCCATCAGGATGGCCCCTGGTCTGTAATTTTATCTTCTTGTAATACCATTGTCAGGTTTTGGTATTCAGGTTTATTTTGGCCTCAAAAATGAGTTGGGGGTCATTCTCTCCTTTTTTTGTGAGTTTCTGTAAGATATTATTCTGTCTTAAATGTTTGATAAAATTCACTTGTGATGTGATTTGGGCCTCTTGTTTCCTTTGAAGGGGAGGCATTTGATTGCAGATAGATACAGAGCTCTTTACGTCTTCTGCTGTTTCAGTTTCTGGCTAAGATACTTGTTTTTAAAGTATTTGCCCATATTATTCATCTAAGTTATCAAATGAAATATTATATTCATTATATTCCCTTATTATGTTTTTTTTTGCTTTTTATTTTTTCAACTTCGTAATTTCAAGTGAATCTAGATTCACAGGAAGTTGTAAAATTAGAACAGGAATGGAAAGAAAAGGCCTTATTTACCACCTTCACTCAGAATTCCCCCCAAATCAGGAAAACAGCTTCAGTGCAATCCATACCTTTGTTTAGATTTCACAAATTTTACACATATGTCTGTGTAAGTGTAAATTTCCAAGTAATTGTGCAGGGATTCATGTAATCACCATAGCACTAAAGATACAGAGCTGCCCCAGTTCCCTTGTGCCACTCCTTAATATATAGTCACACACAAAAACCATACCCTAGCTCTATTGATGCCATTCCAAACCCCTATGGCACCAGTCCTCCTCCAACTCTATAATCTTGTCATTTTGAGAATAGCACGTAAATGAAATCTTGTAATATGCAGCCTTTTGAGATCGACTTTCTTCACTAAGCATAATTCTGAGATCTAGCCAAATGAGTATCCATTTTAAACGCTTTTTCTTTTCTAATATAAGTGTTTAAAGCTATACATTTACCTCTAAATTCTTTTTTTTTTT
>PVIJ01021341.1:0-18729 GCA_004024925.1 Scalopus aquaticus | reverse complement strand
CCAGGCTTCCTGACAGTCGCCGCTCAGAGGCTCAGGAGCAGACACCTTCTTCTTGTCCTACAGTCACAGCCGCCCTCACCTGCAGCAAGTTCTGGGCCGAGCCCTGACATTTCTTCTCTAGTTCCAGGAGGAGCCTCTCAAATTCAAGGCTCTGCTTTTCTAGACTGGCTTCACCACCCTGCAGTCTCCTCAGCATCTGCTCCCTCTCTTTCTCCAGTCTCCACAGATAAGCCTTCTCCTCCTCATCGAGGAAGTTGTGGAGATTCCGAAAGTCAGACTGGATTTTCTGTCTCTGACGCTCTATGTTCTCCTGAATCCAGAGAATAACAGAAAAGGAGTAAACAAAGGAATGTACCTCTGTGATGAGTCAGTAAACAGTGGAAATCTCTCACCCCTAGAGGAAAGAAAACTGTGACACGGGCCCAGCATGGACGTATCCTGAAGATTCATACTCCGGGAAGTTAGCCAAAGGGCAAAAGAGACTGTGTGAATCTTCTTACATGAGGCACCTAGTCAAACTGAGAAACAGAAAGTAGAATGGGGACCGCCAGGAGCTGGGAAGATAGGGGGATGGACTAACTGTTGATGGACATAGAGTTTCCATTTCAAATGCTGAAAAAGTCCTGTAGATGGACAGTGGCCACGTCTGCAAAACAATGGAACACACTTAATGCCATTGCACTGTACATTTAGAAATGACTTACAGGCAGACACTCAGGTGTGGAAAGGTGATCATAATTTTGCAGCCATCTAGTCTCTTTCTTCTTTAGCCAAGACACAATAGAATAAGCGACAGGAATGGTAAGTCAGAGAATCACGGAATTTGGCCAAGAACAAATAACTTACCATTTATGAAGATAAAACCGAGGCTTGTGGGCAAGAGAGACGCTATATATATATGTGTCTGAGGGAATTTCTTCAACTGAGGGCTTATAACGAATAGAGCCAATACTGAATTTAAGATATCAGGCTGGTGGGAGAGTCTATAATTCTCAATATGAGGAGACCTGAAGAATACCAGAAATATGATTGCACTTACCCAGACATTTTTCATCTTCATGTGTAATACTTGGAAAAAATGGGAGACTCAGTTATCATTTGCGGGGTATGGAATTGCAATGTGCACTGGTGCATTTTCAATTGCCACAGTGCCTCAGAGACTGTGGTGTTGTGCTAGAAGGGACATTGATTAGATGAAGTGGGACTCCTATTCTCTGAGATTGAATATTGGTTCTGGGAAGGGAGATATCAGACCCTGTTCTCTGGTCCATGTGCCCAGGTGAGTTGGTGATGCTCAGACAGAAGGAAAGTTCAGTTACTGAGATCTTAGAAGCCCACAGAAGGCGAGAAGCGCAACATTTTTGTTTCTCCTGACTGCAGTACTGGGACACCCAACCTGTCACTACTGCGTGGCTGAAGAAAATAGAGGGAAATTTTCCTAGATTAGACAACTAGTGCAATTATTTTTAAAAAATGGCATATTCTTTGGATTTCAGCAGTTTGGATTGGTTAATGAGTATTTGCCCGTTCATACTCTATAAATCCAAGGTGCAAAATAGTTGGAGGTCACTAAATTCAAATTCTTACCTCCCATTCAGTTATTTGCTCACTCGTGAACAACTTTGCAATCTTACAGCGATCTTGCAGTCTCTCCACTTTTTTCACAATCTCCTGGAGCTTTTTCTGCAGGAAAAATTCGGTGAGTTATGGCCTGATCATTTCAAAATCTTCATTTGGCACCTGCGGGGAGTCCCAGTCTTGGAGATGTACAATAATGTTGAATAGATATTTGAGTCTTTACACTTTGAATGGAAGCACCATAAGTGCAGTAATGTAAGTCATTTCCTAAGAGGCTCTGGGAAGTTGGTCGGATGTCACAGCTTTCTGGGCTGTAGAAGTGGAGGCTCAGGAAGGGAGCAGTAGCCTGCCCAAAGGGCCATCCCTGGAAGGAGGCTGAGCCGTGATTCCCAGCTCATCTGTTGACCCATAGACTAAGCTACACAGACCAACTGTCATCTACCAGGGAAATGCTGCATATGGTACAAGATTATAGTCAGCTAAAGGTACATTTCACAAAATCATGTGCTGGACTGGTCATAAACAATAGAGTATTTGACACACATGGAACTTTTTTCATGTTGTGGTGAGTCAGGAAGGAGAGCCCGGGATGGCAGCTGAAGTTACAGGATCAGTTCACGGAGGGGGCTCAGCTCTCACCCGAAGAGCAGTGTCATGACATCAACTCACAGGACCGAGTCCCACGTCCATCTCTATGCTCCTTTTTAAACACTTTCTTCCATTTTTCAAAAGAAGTGATCTTAAGCTTACCAAACTGCTAATTGTGGTCCACAGTAAAGGAATTGCCCTCTGCCCCCACAAACTCACAAATATGCTCATAGTATCACAGTGCTCTCGAGGAAGGGCTCAGGAAACTGGTTAGCAAAAGACTGATTTGCTCTTGCTGTGAGCCTGGTGCTAGTCTCAACTCTACATATAGAACATCCTTCCAGAGTATGACAATCTCCTGCACATGAGTGTTGGGTGGGAGGGGGCAGCTGGTATCTCCATTGACACTGGGGAAACCAAGTCATGAAGACAATGACTAAGTTGCTCAGAGTCCACCCATTTGTAAAAACTGAACTTCCTACTAGATGCTGACTTTAGCAGCCTTCTCCTGGGGCTACATCCATCACCTTGTGGTGTTTTTTATTACTACTTGTGGGAAAGTTATGGGGTCTGCCCCATTACAGGGGTGAGCTGCTCACGGGGTGACAGGAGGAGGGGAGTGAGCTGAGTTGTGGTCGGGACGGACGCGCCCTGACAGAGAATCCAGAGCCTTCACATGAGACACATGCACCTCAAGGATGAGGGAACCCGGAGCCCCACACAGGGATGTTTCCTTCAAATGTCCACAGGGCAGGGGAGAGAGGAACCCGCTTCCCAATCCCCACAGCACAGGGCCGCCGACTTACGAGCTATTGAGTGAGAAACTTAGGCGATGCCTGTAAATCTCTCAAGGCCTCATCCCAGGCACCAAGATTTTTAAATCCTTTAACTCCCCTTTCTCAATTTTTGCTAAAAGCTATTGTCACCCCCCCTTCTTAGATTTTGTCCATTTTGTTTATTTTATATGTTAAGAATGTTCTTTAAAATACAGCCTGATCTTTCCCTCTACTCATAAACTCCCAGTGTCCAGGACAACTGCGGACCAGGATTTCAGCTCTGAGGATCCCAAGGTTCTGGCCTGACTTCCTGTCCCCTGCCCCCACCTGCCGTCCAGTCACACACCCCTGACTGGGTCATGGAATGTCAGGCAAGTCCCCATGAAACATGGTCCCCAAGAAGTGGTTTCCTGTCTTTTCGCCACACTCCTCCCATGGTCATATTGTATGTGGCCAGAGGACTCACGTCTGGGAAGTCTCCCTACACACCCATTCCTGCCCCTTGGGGGTCCCTGTAACCACCTACATCAAAGGACATCAGGCAGCCTGTGTTCCCTTCTTACCCCTTGTAGACTGCGGGAGACCTGAAAGGTGGTGGGTCTGACCTCTGGGATGTCAGATTCATTTCTGAGCCCTTGCACATTGTGGGTCTCCAATTACAATTCAAGGTGAGGCCATGAGTGAGCCCGTGTTGCAAAGAGCACAGCCGTGGGCAGGAGAAGCTCCTCACAGGAAGTGCTTACAGGGATGGGATCTGCCCTGCCATCTTTGACGTGTGGCAGAGAACCAGGACCTGACTCACTGGGATCATAATAAACAATTTTTCAGAAAATCACATGATGAAAACAATATTTCTAGGGTCGCAATCTTGGATTTCAGACTCACTAATTTCAAAACAATATGCAACTAAGAGGCAGTACTTGCTGAAATTTCTGGCCACTCACTCACCTTGTAGCCTGGACAAACATTTTTAACAAAAGCCGTGCTGTGCCCTCTGTGCTGGGGGGACCGCTCACAGCACCAGCAGAGGAGCCGCCCGTCGTCCTCACAGAACAGGTGCAGCTGCTCCCCGTGCTCCTCACACAGCCCCTCACGCTCCAGCAACCTGATGGTCTCAATGAGGTTGTCCAGCTGCTTGTTGGGTCGGACACTATCCCTTTTAAACAGTGTTAGACACAGGGGACAGCGAACACCCCAAATCAAATGTACCACACGATATTGTTGCCCAATGATGCCCTCTATGCACTGGCGGCAGAAGCTGTGCCCACAGTCGATGCTCACGGGCTCCGTCATCAGCTGATGGCAGATGGAGCACGTGGCTTCCTCCCTCATTTTCCTGATCCTTTGGGGTGAGGCCATGGCTCTTCCTGAAAAGTGACAGAGCTGAATCAGCCAGGATTTTCCAGAGTGATGGACATGAGTCTCACCTGAGCTTCTGCGCCTGCACAGGTGTTGAGTCTTCTCTCTGGAGAGATGAGTGGGTTGCGATTTGAAAGATGCCTCTTGGGTCCCTGTGTTGTAGAACAGGGTGATTCCTGTCACATTTGCCCATTTTAACTTACATTAATTAAATTTCAATAACACTTAAATTCGGTGTTTCTGATCCAACAGCCACAATTCAGTGTTTAATATATGCCAATGGCCCCACATAGCCAGGTAAAGAACATTCCATCATGGCAGAAGATGTTATTGGATCAGGTGTGAGTTGGGATAGAGAACCAGACAGGTTCATGAAAGCTGACTGAGAGAAGAGAACTTGCAGAGTGAAACTAACGTGCTTCAGGAGGTGTTAGCCCGAGTTACTTCTTTGTCCTGGCAGCAACACTGATGAATGGTTGGTGAGCAGTCTGTGGGAACAGTCACACTTGAGTCTTCCCATGATCCCATGTCTGACACTCTGGACCCTACTGAAACCCTCAGAGGAAAAGGGACTCCAGGTTAATCAAGTTTCCATAGACACCATACTGAAGGCAGAAGATCTGGATAGAGTGGGTAAGAGAAATTACTGGTTCTGGGAGCAGAGCTCCTGGGCACAGGGAGGGGCTGGCTCTTCCCCAGGGGAGACAGGTTTCCCAGGACCTCTCAGGGCTCCTGAGACAGAGGGAATTTGCAGAATCATGATGTGGGGAGGCAGGAAGCACAGGGAAAGGTCTGTCCTTTGTGGGGTCCCTGTGCTGACCCCCCCAGTGTCCGCCAGTGAGGCCCTGAAAGCCTGAGACAGAGGAAAGGGCCCATAGCACTGGGTCTGCCTGCCCTCAAGCTGCAGCTGCGGGGGGTTGGGGGGATTTGGGAGAGTTGAGGGGGGCGGGCTGCCCTGCTGCCCTCCCCTTGCTGGAGGTTTGTGGGGATGCTGAGAAAGGGAGTGACAGTGACCTTTTCAGGGCTAAAACCAGCTCCACACAGGTAACTGGATAGATCACTTTCCTCTATTTTCAGGACAAGCCCCAAGTTTCATGGACCCAGATCCTGCAGGACACCTTCCTCCTTATCACTCCCCCCAACCCACACATGGATCCTCTGGTCTGGACAAAGGTAGCCGCCCACCATCCCCCTCTCAGAATTACACTTCACACCCCCTCTCTCTCACTTCACAGTCCTTAATTTAAAGGATGCCTTTTTTTCCCCTCTTTTACTATTTTCTCCCACTGCCTCAAGACCCTCCAGGATACTCCCCTACCAGCCATAAAAAGGACCTTCGCTTGGTTTTCTGCCTCTTCAATTTTTCCAAATCTGGATCCTGAACTTCTCTCTCATAGCCATACTGTAACCGGCTGAGTCCAAAGTCCAGGAAATGTGGTGCCCTCTGGAGGGGTTTGCTGATGAGAATGAATAGCCCCAGTGGACAATGCTAAATTATGCAGTTTGGGATGGAGATTCTGATGAGAAATAAAAGGGACTGAAGAAGAAGGGGAATTCAGTCCTCATGATGTAGGAATAGAGGGATCAGTTGCCATGCTGAAGGAACAGAGGAAGCAATCGCCATGATGGAGGAATGGAAGAGGCCATGTTAAAGGAATAGAGGAATCAGTCGCCATGATGGAGAAAAAGAAGAAGCAGTCACCATGATGGAGAAAAAGAAGAAGCAGTCGCCATGCTGAAAGAACAGAGGAAGCAATCACCATGATGTAGGAAAAAAAGGGCAGAAAATGTAGCTGCCAAGATGGAGAGTTTGGAAATTAGACACCAGAAGTTTTGAGCCACCGGGATATAGAGTTTCAGATTGAGCATTTTTGGACCCTTCAGTGATTTTGGGGCCAGCGACTTTGGAGGCTTTGCAAGTAGCCAAGCGACGGAAACTGCTCCCAGTTTTGTCTTTACTGCGGCTGAAGGAAGAAGGCAGAGGCCCAAAGCGGATGCTTTCCTAAAATGCATGAGTGCAATCTGTTGGGCCATCTGGCCACTGCAGTTGCTGTTTGCAGTGTTGTTGGCCTGGTGCTGTGCTGGGACATCATGGCAGTTCTGGGAGCATCTCCAGTTGTGTTCTGTGTCATCTTTGTGAGTTGGAACCTGGCCTACAGTCTGATTGCTGTGAGTCTGCAGAAATAGGAAGACGCCATTTTGGAAAAGTGGCCTATTGTTTGTAAAAAGAGCTTCACATCAGCAGTGGCAGGAAGACACCACCGTTATTACTTTTCTGGGACTTAAAGGACTGGACGTTGCTTTAAGTAAGGTAAACGACCATATGTTGACTTTAGTAATTCTTTGCTTTTCCCTGTTTGTTAAATAAATCCCATTGTTATTGTTCCCTAAGCCTGAGTTGTCTTGCAATTGTGTGCATGGGTGCAGAACCAAGACAGTGACCAGTAAGCAATTGGGGCACTGTCTTTGGCCAATTTTGTAGCCCCATTTGCCTGGTAACAATACCTCTCTATGAAGCTACTGGAGGTGACCTTCATGAAGCCTTGGCCTCGCCCAAGCCCCTCATCCTCCCACTTGCCTGCCAGCTTGTATGGATAAATAAAAAAATCTTAAAAAAAAAAAAAAAGGGCTCTCATTTCAGTCCCTTCCCTAACTCTTACCAACCCTTCTACCTCTTTACCTGTTCACTGAAGTGATGTTGGGACAAAGCCTCAATGTAACCCCTGCTGAGGCAATGAATAATCTGTTACCTGAGTGCTCAGGGCTCACATTTTGGAGAAAGATCTCCTCTGGGCCTGCCAGATTGTTCCCCAGTGGAATTCTGCCCTGAGTCTGCCAGTCTAAAAAGGGAGAACGACAAGAGAAAGGCCCAGTATATGGCAGTTGCCATTGTTGGTGCCCTGCCACGTCAGACTCACCCAAGGCCCCAGGCGCCGCAGGGCATTTTCTTCAACCTCTTCAAGGGCTGCCAGCCTGCTTCTGTAACAGGGTGGTCCTTGGAAAAAGGGTGTGTTCCAGGTTCCCTGCCCCACTCAAGGGAGGGGGGAGCTGAGCAGGAGAGATAAGAAGCTGGAGAAGAGAGAAGGAGGACAGAGACACAAGAAACAGGAGAAGGAAGGAAGCAGGATGGAGAGTCAGGAGAGGCACAAGGAGCAGAGAGACATGTAAAGAAGCTGCACTGGCCTGGACTGATTGAAACAGATTTGGGTGAGAGACCCGTGGGGAGTTTGACAATGGCGACACTGATCTTGTTTTTGATTTTGCTCTTTTCCTCTCAGAATTGTTTGGCTGATTCTGACCTTTAGTATGGGTCCCTGCCGAAAGCTGTTTCATACTTGTGGCAGGCTTTTGGGCCTTGCTTTGGGACAATCCCATTTGGGTGGACTTTTACCTATAAGGGGTTTGAAAGGTAGGTGCAGTAAGAAAGGACCCAGTCCAGGCCAAGCGGCAGTCAAAGGGCCTTTATTAAAAGCTCCCAGGTGAGGTTCACAGGTCTCAAGATGGAGGCCCGTGAAGTCGCGCCCAGTTACAATTTGGTCGGATTTTTATACATTTTGAAGATAAGGACAGTGCTGATCTATTTCTGGCCTGTCCCACCCTGGGTGGTGGTCAACACGGAGTGACAAGGTCAGACTGAGGTTGTGAAGTGAGGCATGTCCTGTTTGTTGTGGTTATGCAACCAGGTGGGGCCCCTGAGGCTCCATTGGCTCTGGGCAATGAACCTGCAGGTGGGGTAATGAACTTGGGGGTGGGGTAATGATGCTGGGTTGACCTTACAGGGTTGGGTAACTTTGGAGACTTGATTTGGAAACTGTGTTCTTTGCCTTTTTTTGTATTGTACATTGATTGTATTAAAGTTTGTTTCCATTTAAGGTCCTATATGTTTTGTATTGATGTGGCGGATGGCAGAACCTATTTAGAACGGACAGGTCTCTGGGTTTTGGGAGAGACCCCTCTCCCTGCCCTGTAACACTTCCACTGCCAGCAGCGGCACACCTTAGTGAACAGAAGCTAAAGAAGCTGCCCCAAAGCCATGCCTTCAGTGCCATCGCACAGGGCACTGAAAGAAAGACTGTCCCACTCTCCAGAGAGGGAGGGGGTGAGCCCAACCTACAGGACCATCAGCTTCCTCCAACAATGAAAAAATCGAGCGCAAGAAAACTCTGAAGAAGCCCAGAGGTGAGACAGGTTCCCCTGTTTACTATCTCTATGGCCAGTCTAGGTGACCCTAGAAGTGGTGGCGAGAAAGATCACCTTCTTGGTAAAGAAGGGGCCACTTACTCTGCCTTGCTCCAATTCTTTGGACAGACCTACGGGTCGATTGTGCCCCCACCAGTACTGCTGGCCAGCCTGAGCCAGGGCATGCTATAGCTGCCGCCTTGCTCGCTACAAGGCCACCTGTTCACACGTTAAATCCTTAAAAACAAGCTCCTGTCATGGCTACTCTTTCTTGGGCCCTACATCCTCAGTGCTCAAATCTCTCACCTGGAGGCCATCAAACTCCAAATGGTCCTTCAGATGGACCCAAAATAAAGCCTCCACAGTTCTGCCTCCACCTTCCTTCTCCGGAGTTTCCCTAGATCATTGCCCTGCTTGGCGCTCTGACTGACCCCCTTGCACGCCCCCCCCCCACTCCATGTTGCCCACTGTCTGCAAGAATCAGTCATTGCTCAGATGATGCCCTTTGTCCTAACAGCAGTTAGGGGCTCCATTTGTAGAAAGGGGAAATAGATCCTAGGGCAAGTTAGGGTTAATTAGGCAGCTTCAGGTGTAACAGGAAAAGGGTGTGTTCCAAGTTCCCTGCCCCACCCAAGAGAGGGTAGAGCTGAGGAGGACATAAGAAGCTGGAGAAGGAGAGAACAACACACAACACACAGAAGAGACAGAAGAAGGAAGGAAGAGTGAGAAGAAAGAGGCACAAGGAGCGGAGAGACATGTGAAGAAGCTGCACTGGCCTGGCCTGATTGAAACAGATGTGGGTGAGAGACCCGTGGGGAGGTTGACTATGACAACAGTGATAATGCTTTTGATTTTGCTCTTTAACTCCCAGAATTGTCAGGCTGTTTCTGACCCTTTCATATGGGTCCCTGCCGAAAGCTGTTTTATACTTGTGGCAGGCTTTCGGGCCTTGCTTTGGGCCAATCCCATTTGGGTGGACTTTACCCACGAGGGGTTGGATAACATTGGGTGCTGGACTTAGATACTATATTCTTTATCTTCTCTGTCTTTTCTAATAGTTTTAAAGTTTCTTTCCACTTAAGGTCTTGTACGTTTTATATTGGTGTAGGGGGTGGCAGAACCTATTTAGAATGGGCAAGTTTGGGGGTTCTAGGATACCCCTCTCCTTCCCTATAAAACAGGGACAGTGCTCCCCTTGTCCTTCCTCGCTCCTCTCTCTCTCTCTGTCTCTCTCTTTCCCCTTCTCTCACTCTTCCACTCTCTAGTGTGACTGATTTACTTCTCAGTTATCTGTGGGGCTTCAGATAGGTTGTTGGAGGCATTTCACAAACTTTCTCTCTGTCCTTTATTTTGCTGCAAACTTAATGGGCACCTGTAGGTCAGATAAGGATGACTAGTGTGAGGCCGCCATTCTTAAAGTCTCTGGTGAAAGATTTCCCGCTGGCAGGGCTTCCTGAAGCCCCACTCACTGAGTGGGAGTGTCGGGATTCTCCTGTCACTGATTCCTGGTTTTTCTCTATCATCCGTTGACCCTGAGGGTGCTCAGGATGACCAAGCAGTGGCCCTTGGAGCCCTGGACACCCAGGAGATCCGATGGCGCAGACAGGGTGTTCTGCTAGGCAGGGTGGCACCTAAGAGGGAGTCACTGAGGCCTGATTATCTAAAGAAGGATTTTTACCTTCTAGGTCCATCCCCTATAGGACAGACTTCTTTCAGCTTCTATCAAATCAGCTTATGAGTTGGGAAATACCAGAGGTTCTTGCCCTGTTCCTCCCCCACCACCAATTAGCCCACAGGCCTGGGGCCACAGCCTGGGGACCTGGTCAGACAGCACCCCAATCCCTTTCAGCACAGAGGATGTGGACTTAATCTTCCTGGTGGGAACCAACAGCCTCCTGGGTCCCTGACTTTCTGCCCTCCTGGGGCCTCTCACTGTTCTTGCTGCACTCTTTTCCCTAGGTCCCTGTTGCCTCAGTATTGCCCCCAAATTCATCCTCAGCCAGTAGAGGCACTTTCACACCCATAGGCCACAACAGTGCTCCCTCCCAAACTCAGGGGTCCTGACTCTGCCCCTTCTCAGCAGGAAGTAGTCAGAGGCAATGAAGTTTTCCACTATCTCCATTTTTTACCTCTGTAGAGTCTGGGGTGATGAGAGCACTCACTGGCCCATCCACACTCACCAGCCCATACCCATCCTGCCCTGGCCCCTGGGGCAGCAGAGATAAGCTAAACATAAGCTGACAGCAATAAAGAATTACAATGGAGACCCTGCCCCCAGCAATAAATCCCAAAGGACACATCCTCTGGCAGAGCAGGCCCCTGCTGGCCGCCCATGCAGAAACTTCCAGCAGAGAACTGATCCTATAAAAACCCATTTAAATCACAGGGCAGGACTCTCACTCAGCCTGCAGAGGGTTGTCCCTCTTGGACTTTCAATAAAGTCCACACAGTCTGACACCCTTGGCCTCTTGCTTTTCTAACACCACCCATCCCCTCCCCCCCCCCCACATTTGCACACACAAGAGTCACAGTACACCCCAGAGCAAACCTTGGCCTGGACGTTTTCACTCTTCCTCACACAGCAGTCAGTCAAGAATTGTTGCTTGTTGCCCTGCAGCTCCAATTCAGGATCCCTGGATGGGAAGTTCCTTTGACTGGAGTCAACTCAGAAACGAAACTGATATGGGGGAGGGTCCAGATCCATGAGGGAGGGACTTGTCAAAATGCCACAGGTTTTGCACTCAGATATCCTGACAGGGAGACACTTAGTAGGAATAGTGCCCTCTTTCAGAGCAACAGAAAAGGGGACAAATTAAAATTTCCTCCTGATGTGGCACAGCCAGGGGGGCAGATCCCACACAGGGACAGGACACACCTCTCAAGGCATCAATACAGAGAGGGGGTGAAGGTGCCCTTAGGTCCCTAATCCCATGGCTCCTGCGTCTCCCCCACCTTCACTGCCGTGGACATGGCTCTGGCCCCGGGCACAGCTCGCCTGGATTTGTCTTGTCAAAGCATCCGGACAGGAGGCTCGGGAACGCCACAGGGGTCACACCACCCCACAGAGCAGCAGCCAGACAGGACACCAGCTCATGACAGGGTCTGTATGTGACCCCTGCCCACCTGGCACCTGCCCTGTGAGGGAGGGGTTCACGCAGAGAGCTCAGGGCTGGGGTAGGGGTGGGGATGCAGAGGAGTCTTCAGAAGCATGTCCCCAAAGTGGGGAGAGACCAGAGCTTCATGTGATATGTGTGATGTGGGGAGACAGCTCAGGACACCAGTGGGCGCCGCCCCTGGGGTGATCTCCTCCTGTGTATGGGGATCCAGGCTCTGGGAACTCAGTGAACCAGAGTGGGAAAGATCACTGGAGTCCCCAAAATGAATTAAAGATCTAAAAGGAAGAACTGAAATGGGTAAAACCTCTTGAAGGAAACAGGGAAACACTCTTGTTTCCTTGGTTCCCAATGGTTGTTGGATGACACCACACCACAATTAATAAAAGCAAAAATACCCGAGATGAATAGCAGCAATACCAAAGGGTCTTAGGCTTCATCGGACTCCATCAGGAATGTAAAATGAAAACTCAGAGAATGACAGAAAGTTTCTGAAATTATAGTGTTGATAAGGAACATCCATAGAATTGTAATTAGCATAAAGTTTTTTAATAACCAACAAGAAATACAAATATCCCAACTAAAATGGGCAAGGCATGTGAATCAACATTATTCCCAAAAGACACACAAATAGCCAATAAGTAAATGAAGGTGTCCACCTTCACCAGTCATTAGGAAAATGCAAAAGGAGAAGAAAGCAAAATCTCAATGAGATAGCACTTAACATCCATTAGCAAAGTTACATTTAAAATACCCACAATAAAAATTAGAGAAATTAGTACTTCATAATGGCTTGTGAGGATATACAATGCTGTACTTTCTTTGGAAAACATATAGACAGTTCCTTAAAAGCTGAGCAAGTTACCACATGATTTCTTAATTCTACTCCTCGGCACCTACCCCTAAATTTAAACAGAAGCTGACAAAAATTTGTACATTACCTGTGCACAGTGATATTATATGAATTAGCCCCAAAGTGGAAAAAAGCCAAATATCCATGCACTGATGACATACAATGTGTGAAATCCACTCTGGGGACTATTTTTCATCCACAAAAAGAATCAAACACTGACACAGCTACAACATTGTGAACTGAAACTTGACCTGAAATGAAAGATCGGATGCCCAGCGACAGCCCGGGACCCTGACCATCGGAGACTGAGCCCTGATCGAACGGACAAGACGAGCGTGACCCTCCTCTCCTGCTTCTCCCCCGTCAGGCTCATCTTCTGCGGGATCTGTGGAGGGGCCGTGCCCACTCCCCAACTGCACACTCATTACGTGTCCACTGAGAACTCTGCGCCCTTCCCAGTAAAGGAAACAGCAGTAACGAAACAGAACAAAGTTTTGCCCTAATAGGACTGACGTTACATTTCCACAAATGTTAAACAAAGAGACTATTTAAATTGACTAAAAAGGTGGCGGCAGGAACAAAAGAGAACCATGACTAACCCGGAAATAAGGCCTGAGAGCAGCAGAAAAGGAGGCCCTGGGGAAGGTGAAGATGTGACAGCCAGTGTCCACGTTGTAAAAGGACACAAGTCCTGCCGCACAGTCTAGAAAAACCCCCACAAGCCGGGGCCGCTCCCTCATTTCAAGGGGAGTTGGGGGAGAGGTAAGGGCTGTGTAGCCACTGGTTTGGCAGAGTCTGATGGCCCAGAAACCAGACTGAGGCCCTGGGCCAATGTCCCTGCCCCTCTGCACATTTTCCAGACAAACTCCTAAGTCCCACCCTGACCCTTCTCCCACAAATACTTCAAAGAAATGTCTCCCTGAGGTGAAGGCCTCAGAGCCCAGGACACAGGGTAAGGCACGGAATCTCCTAGAATTGTGAGGCTTCTTCTGGGCACTTCCACGGGCCACTCGTTTGAGATCCTCAGACAGAACTAGTTCATGATGAGCGGTGTCTGGATCCAGAGTCACGCTGACTGATGAAAGAGAAAGACACGTTTTATTTGCTGAGAATACCGTGCACTTGGCACAGCCTTTCTGAGTTCAAGTGCAGCCCAGTTCCTTCTAGCTGTTTGAGTGACTTCCTGAGAGTATGCAAAGCAGAGCAGGAAATCCTCACGTCTGCCACAGAGAATGGGGGGAGGATTGAAGGAGATAATGCACACTGGTGTTTGGAGAAATCCCTGGTATTTGGTAGTCACCAATAAGTGAAAAGAATATCCTCTCCATCACCATCACCATTAGTCATCAAAGAAGAAAGGGACTGGACAAACCAGAATGGCTTCTGTCCTCTCCACAACCCTCCTGCCTGTGCAGGGACACTGATAGTCATGGAACATTGGAGCACAGAATAAGCTTATCCCCATTTCTTTTTAATAATCTCTCACAGTGATTATCAGAAAGACAAATAACTTGCTCGTGTTATATCTCATTATTGAAACTGTTACCACAGGTCCCAGGATTCTGTTCAGCCCTCGGAGCACATGTCAGGCCCATAAATTCAGGTGTGAAGTTTTTTATGTTGCTTCAGATAATAGCCCATATTATCCCAGGGTTTTGTAAAGAGTGAAACAATTTATACTAGAAATAATGTACATCAAAATGATACGACTAGACTAAGTAAAACAGAAGAAAAAAATCATGATCCACTTAAGTGTGATACTGGAGGGAGTATAATTAGAAAGCAGCAATGATAACAGGATGTTCTAGCAAGAAGTGAACCTCCAAAGTGTTACTGAGTTGAACACCATCAGGGGACCCTGGCTGCGAGCTTTTGCTGACCACTGTGGGCCCACCAGCCACCTCCCGCCTCTCTGGCTGTGTTTGCTTCAGCCAGTGGGAAGCACTAGAGGCAGCAGGAGCACAAAGAAGCAGAGCCAGGAGTGATCAGTGCCCAGTCCCTCTCCCTGGCCTGAGGCTGCAGGTCTCCACCATCTGTGTCTGTGCCCACTCTCGCTCCTCACAGCTCCCTCCACCCGCCACGCAGCCCAGGGGAGCCCAAGGTTCCCAACTTACTCCTAGCCCTCCATGCTGCCCTGTTCATCACCCTAGTTTATCACTGGAAATAACCCCTTTATTCAGCTCTCTTCAATCAGTCCTTATCTTCCTTGTCATGGAAGTTTGGATTATCAATTCATGTTATATGAACAATCCTAAATAACCATAGTGGACAGAATAATATGTTTAGTGGATGGTAAGTGGATTATAGTGAAAGGGAAAATGTCAATTGGACTTTTAAAATTCCACCTGTTGTTAGTGACACTCATAACTAAGAGACATTAAAGGATGGATTTTATAATTATATAGCTGTTATATTTATCAAATAGTATTAAGTTAAAGTGTTAAGGGAGAAAAGAGCTACCTAATTAATGAATATTCAATTCACTAGGAAAATATCACCGCTCCAAACATGCATGCACTATATCACCTCAAAATAATGCCAAATATCACCATATTGCAAACTCTGTAATCGTCATGAAACATTTTAGATTCTTCCCTCCATAACTGACAGATGAGGATGGCCAAAAAAGTAAACAAGGTGGGGAAGACTTGAACAGTTCAACCAGACCAATTCAATAGACAAGTGGAAAGTCCTGGGATTCATAAGCAGAGAATACGCACTTTGTATCACCTTTCTACATGGACTGTGTAGTCATTGGTTAAGGCTGTGCAGAATGCCAGTATGAACATATTTTTATCCATCTATATTATACAGGCCAGGTTATCTGAACTCAATGCAATTCAGTGCAATAAAAACACCAAGAAAATATTCTAAGATTAAAAAATCAAAATGCCCATAAATGGTATGACTAGATATGTGAAAGTCCCTGCAGAGGCATCTTAAATAGAAAATATGGGCCTCCTATTCACAGTAGCAAAGGTATGGAAGCAACCTAGATGTCCAAAAATAGATGATTGGATCAAGGAGATGTGGTACATATACACAATGGAATACTATTCAGCATTCAAAGAAGATAAACACATGCAATTTGCAGCGACATGGATGGAATTAGAGGGAATCATCCTCAGTGAAATAAGCCAGAAAGAAAAAGAAAAATATCGAATGGTTTCACTTATAACAGGACTATAGGGTGATCCTTGACTTAACACTTTTTGCTCCGCTAACATATTCACGTATTCACGTGTTCATCTAATCTCCGGTTTTTCACACCACGGTGGATTTATTTGGAAATATTAGGAGCTATTTCTTTGATCATACTCAGTCTAGAAGCTTTATTCTCTATGCATTTAAAATTTCATTAAAATATATCCAGTAGTTCAGGAGCTGTGTGTGTTTTATTGAATGCTTACACCATTCATGTGGTGGCACAGAAAATAGCCGGCACAAGAAGTGTTAAAATCTCAGTGCTATAAAGCTATTGCCAGCCAATGCAGCATGAGTTCGATTCCCAGACACAGAGCTGACCAACATGGCACAGCAGACCTCCCCTGTCTTGCCCATTGCTCTCCTCCACAGTGTGTTTCGGGAGATCTACCTGTTTTGCTCCCTATTCTGTCTCTTGTGAGTCCTCTCACCCCCTGCACCTCTGGCCTATACCCCAGTTCTTGTATCAGAAATATATAAAAATAAATTTTAAAAATTACATATTTTAAATAGCATCATATGAGTGCAGATCAGGTTTGGCCACAGCTACCAAATAAACCCACGGTTGGTCTTGCACGACCCCTGCCTCCTGCAATTTGCACTCTTATAAAATTCCTTCCACTTGAGTATGGGCAGAAATAAAAACTGCCTTTTACCGACTTGTTTCAAATGACAGGATATGAGGCCTATGATTATTTGTCATTACACATGACTCCATCTTGCTAACCACCTTCCTCTAGAAACTATCCTTGAACTTACTGAACACTAAAAAACCATGTTGTACAAGCAGCTCAGGGTTGCCCTCTAGAATGGGACACAAGTGAGACTGTGTACTAGGAGATGAAGACAGCTTCTGTTTCAGAGCCTGAAAGAACAAAGGGTTCTGATATATAACGATAAAGCAATGAATCTGCCAACTATCAGAATAAGCTTGAAAGTGGATAATCTCCCAGTCTAGCCTCCAGATGAGAACACAGCCCAGCCAACAAGAAATTGCACTCTGTAGGGCCTGAAGCATAAATCCTAGGAGATGTGAACCACACATATAGGAGCCACAAACCTGACATAATATGTGTGTTTTGTTTTAAGTGATGAAATATTTTTAAGGAATACAGAATACAACAGCCGCCAAATCTTTTCAGGATTGGCTTTTTTTTTTTTGCAGCCAAATGAATTATTAAAACAACTTACTTTCAATTTTCACATTGTGGCCATATGGAAAATAAAAAGTACTAAGATAAAGGATCGGAAAGCTCAGCCTTTGGAATTGGTTATACTGGCTGTCCTTAGCATTCTAACATTTAAGGGTGTCAAGGTCCTAAATTCAATTTAAACACAGTCCAAAATATGGGGTATCTCTTTTGCATTGCTGAGAGTTTAATGAAATGTTAACAATGGACATCGTGTTGCAAACACTGTTCTAAACACTACATATATCGATGCTTTTAAGTGTCAGGATAACTCAGGAAGTCAAGTCTGCTAGTATATTTATTTTCAGAGGGGGAGTTTTAGAGGGGACTTGCCCAGTTGATACAAGTAGGCAATGGGAGGAGGATTTGAAGAGCCAAATAGTTAACCAGTAAGCTACACCCCTGCCTACCCATTGGGAGAGAGGTCCAGCTCCACTGAAAAAACTCGATAGCCTCTCAGTTTCTGAGTCTGCCCAGGGGCAGTTGCTGAACTTGGTTGCCACTGAAGAGGCCTTGAATGTGAAGCATTAGGGAATTGCTGACTTCACATACCTTGGAATCTCTTTAACATTTTGTTCACATCAAAGTACAGCTTAGAAACATTGCACTCAGTCTGAGGCTGCAAACAGAAGGTCTTTGGCATTTCCAGCTTTATATCTGAATTCCTAAAATAAACAGGGGACATTGCATCAGCTCGAGGTCCCCAAACAACTGGCCACATCCTCACACCCCACATTCATACACACTCACCTGATTAAGGTGTCTTTCACATCCTACAGTAAGAACAAAGACAAAAGGTGAGTGCGGGAAAATCAGCATTTCCTGTCACCTGACACATCGGATAACTACCTGTGAACACTCTAACCCAGGAAGTAGATTGGCCCGACCCTCAGATGCCCATGCAAACCCAGCTAGAGAGTTTCCCACCCCAGTCCCCTATATATTCACTACCAGTGTGAGTGAGTGTGCTACCACACTGCTCAAGCTTATGGGGAGTAGTGGGTTTGTCTGCATTCTCATTAGCCTGTGACCTGAGGGGAGAGGTCAGGAGCAGGAACCTGTTACCTTTTGATATCAGTGACCTGATTTCCCCCTGAGGGGCCCATATTAGTGATCACATATGCTAAATGTCTTCCCAAGGGACCCCATGCCCAGCCCCTGACTCTGGGCCACTGAGGTGGGGTAGCCTGTGTCACCTCTGATGGGGCTGTCATGCTGCATCTCCCCTCACAGTGCAGCAAGCAGCCCTGCATTCTAGCTAGAATGCGCCATCTGAGTGCAAAAGCTGGAGGCCTCAGCAGCTGAAAGGAGGGCCCAATAGAGCTCCCGGCCCAGGACAAAGAGTGAATCAGGAGAAGATTAGCATTCTGCTGGCTGCTCCCCCAGGCATTTTCAAGAGATGTTTAGAGGGTTCCATGAACAGTTGACCAGTCAAATAAATGTGCTATTCCGTGGTTCCATATGGCCAAAAGCCCACATTGCTCAGAGGAGGCTAAGTTTCTGATTCACAAACTGACACCCTGGAGAGCTGCACAGGTCACCTTCTGATATTGACATAGATTCATTATTTTTTTTCCCCCAAAGGGCCATTGATAATAAAAATGGAGAGAAGGAAAAAGGACACTTGCACAGACACAAATGGGCAGAAAGAGCAGCCCCTGAAAGGGCAGGTTTGCTAAAAGAGAGGTCTGCATAGGCAGAGGAGGCCAGAAGGGCTGCTGTGATATCGATGTTAAACAATTATTACTTTAAGCACTGAGTAGGCATTGAGGGCGCGCCACACTGCCCAGGCTTCCTGACAGTCGCCGCTCAGAGGCTCAGGAGCAGACACCTTCTTCTTGTCCTACAGTCACAGCCGCCCTCACCTGCAGCAAGTTCTGGGCCGAGCC
>PVIJ01021340.1:0-18732 GCA_004024925.1 Scalopus aquaticus | reverse complement strand
GGGGGGGGAGGGAGGGAGGAAGGAGCCGGAGGGAGGGAAGGGAAAGGGCACAAAATGGAATAGAAAAGAACAAAAGGGACCATGGAGATGGATCATGGGTGAATTGGTGGTGGGCTACCCAAGGGGAATACAAAATGTAAAAGGCATAAATAACAATAAAAATATATATTTAATTTAAAAAAAAGAGTGCTTAAGTTGGAGGGATAAATCTGGAGTAACTGTGGTACTGCTACCTGTCTGTATCTTACATGGTTTTGTATATGGTTGATCAATATCTGATGTTAAATGTTGCTAATAGATATATTAAAATTTATATATCTGATAGTAATGTGTGATATTAAAAGACATAGCTCTTTGCCACTGGGAACAGACTTTGTAGCTACTGAGAACAATTTAATGAATGCAAATCAGGTAGCTGGGGATCCACAGGACAAGGGGAAGGAAATAGACACACATTTGATCCCTCGGAGTTTGGGACCAGGAGAGAGAATTCCACTCAGCTGTGGAGTGACGATGCCTGGGTGTGCAAAGGCGGCAATCGCAGGGAGCTTTGAAGGACCGTGGGTCAGCCAAAGGAAGAGAAAGACACTTGAGGGTGAGAACACCTTTCTGGAGGGGTCAGTGAATGCAGCCAAGTGATGGCAGACTGAAGGCTTACCAGTGACGGAGAGGCTCACGGCCCTGCTGCGCTGGGCCCCCCGGCCGTTGTTGGCTGTGCAGTAGTAGCTCCCAGAGAGCTCTGCTGTCAGAGGGAACCTCAAGTACGTTGCTCTCCATGAAGTGGTCTGCCACCTCTGGAGAATTACTCCTTCGTGAAAAAACTGATACTGAATTGGGGGAGAACCTCTTTGGGCTTCACAGAGAAGAGTCACCATGTCTCCTTCAAGAGCCAGGGTCCTTGGAGTACTGAGGGTGAGGACAGGAGGGGACACAGGGACTGGGGGAGAGAAAGAATTAGTCAACAGCCACTCCTGTCCTTACTGTGGTTTTAGCCGGTGGCCAGTACAGTGCCCAGTTTCAACTGCCCTGCCTTCAGGGGCCCGGCAGCCTCCGGGCTTTTCTCTCGAGCTCTCCCCTATCTTCCACACTGGTCTTTTCCAGTCTTGTCCTTTCCCATCAGATTTCTGGCTTCTTCTTTCCCCTGGTAGTTTGCCTCACTCCCATTTTCCAGAGAAAATGACTCAGAGGAGGATGCACTTATGTTTCTATCACCAGACCTACATCCTTATCTGTTCCTTCCTTCCCTATGACCTTAGAAGGGCTGTCCCCACCCTTCCAACTCATTCCGAGCCCTCGTGTCAGTCCCTATCCTCCATTTCTTCCTCCACTGGGGTCAGCTTCGGGGTTCTGCCTTTAATCCTTTCCCTTCCAGGTTTATTTACTCTTTCAGGGCCCTCTCTGTCCCTGAACTCGCCCTGCTCCTGGTCTGATCCTCTTTACTTATGGGTGAGAAATTGAGTCAGGAGAAGGTCTAGGAGACCTGCCTGTGGCCACTCCAGGGCCAGACAGAACCGGCCTGCTCCTGACTCCTGGTCCAATGCCAAAGCACACAGTCTCCTTAAAAGTGGGTCTGGAGTTTACTGTGAGTGGAGAGGGTAGCACAGGCTTCTACCCAAGTTGCACTCCCTCACTAACACAACTACCTTGACAACTTTGAGGGCAGGATGGCCTCACATACTGGTAAAAGGAGTGACAAAGTCTGGGTTCTCCCTGGCACCATATGATGTGTTTGGAGTAGCTATTGTGTTGCTTCCTATCTCTAGGTCTTAGGTGGACTTGCACATTGGTTGTTGGTGATAATTACCATTTAAGATAACAGATACCACCATATTCCTAGGAAAGAGACATGACTTGGGAGCTTCTGAAATTGATTGGGGACTCAAGCTTTTGAACATTCAGAAGACAAAAGAAGAAAGAGCAAAACACTAAGTTCTACAGCTGCTGGGGACCAGGAGAGAGACAGAGAGAGAGAGGAGGAGTGAGAGAAGGGGAAGGAGGGAGGAGGCAGATGCTGTAGACACATTCAGGGGTGCAAATGCATCTGGCTGGCTGAAGAATGAGGCCCATGAGAAAGACACTTGGATACCTGTTCAAAGACCTTCAGGATGGGGATACTCAGATGGTGTCCTGGATTGAATTTTGTGTCCCCCAAAATGTGTATGTTAAAACCCTAACTCCCCTTCCCCAGTGAGATTTTGTTTGGAGAAAGGACCTTTAGGGAGATAATTATGGTTAAATGATGTTTTAAGTGTGGGGCCCTGGTCAGCTAGGACTGCGTCCTTCTATGAAGAGGAAGACACACCAGAAAGTCCCTGAGAGCAATAGATGAAAGGCCGCATGAGCACACAATGAGGAGCTGCACTTCTGCAAGCCAGGAAGTCAGTTCTCATCAGAAACCAAACTT
Organism: Scalopus aquaticus; assembly: GCA_004024925.1. Lineage (NCBI taxonomy): Eukaryota > Metazoa > Chordata > Mammalia > Eulipotyphla > Talpidae > Scalopus > Scalopus aquaticus. Next base: position 16,328 of record PVIJ01021340.1, on the reverse strand, counting down.
GCCAACACCTTAGTCTTGGACTTCCAGGCTCCCAAACTGTGAAAAATGAATTTCCATTTCTTTTATTGTTATTTACATCTTCTACATTTTGTATTCCCCTTGGTAAATTTCCATTGTTTAAGCCATGGTGGGAGTCTTGCTTGGGTATTTGGTTATGGCAGCCTGGGAGACTAATGCTGATGACTTGGAGAAGAAGGGAAAGTACCTAAGAGAGTAGACTTGTTGGGTAGCAGTCAAAGAAGGACTGGAACTAGGAATGGCTCAATTTTTGTTCACTGACAGAAGAAACGAGGACTGAGTATCCTCTAGGCAAGTAATGTCAAAGTTCGTAGGTTGTTTTTGAGATTGCTGATCCAACAGAATTGGACTCTGAAATGTTTTCATAGCTATCTCAGGAACGTTTTGGTTAGACTGTGTGTTTTCCTGTTGATTGGCTCCAAGGCATTCCTGTGTTCCTGAGAGGGTGGTCACAGGAAAAACCTCAGAACTGCCCATGATGCCGTGTGGGCCAGAAGCCTGTGAATTCCTGAGCTTTGAGTCCCTAGCCTATAGGGGAACAGGATACTGGCTGGAGAGTGGCCTTTCTTTGTGCAGGCAAAGGAGTTATTCCTAGAATGTTCTGTGGGCAGAGAGGCTGAGGGTTGCTCCTCTTCCACAGGGTCCTCAGGGTTTCAGTCTCATGATAAAAATGATACAGGGTTGGGAGAGAGGCCACCTGGGCTCTACAGGGAGCTCTACCACATTCTTTGCACTGTCCTATACCCTAAGGTCCCTGAGGAAAGGGTGTGTGTCACTGGGAATGATGGAGACACTGAAGTGGTCAAGGAGGCTTAGGAGAGATGGGGTTCTAATGTCCTCTTGGTTCTGGCTTTCTCTCCAGGGCCCATTTCACTTAAACTAAGGAGGAATTTGTAAATAGGAGGGGGCTGTACATGCTCATCACTGAGCAGTGTTCTCAGGGCCCACAGCCACGTTGGTCCCTGACTCCCCTTTCTGGGCTCTGTGACTGACTCCTGGTAGGTTATACAGTATATTAAATGATCGCTAAATATTGGAACCCACACCCATCCACCCACCATGTCTTCTCACTGAGTCTGACAACCCGTTTCTGAGATGAAACTTGAGAAGCACCTTTCACGGTGACAGTCACGGGCTTGCTGGGGAAGAACAGACGCAATTTGCTGGCTGCACAGTAATACTCTCCGGCATCACTGCTTTTCACCACAGAGATCTTGAATTCACTTTCCAAGGGAGTCTTCATCCTTGTTTCCTTACTTACTTTCCCTCTGTACCAGTAGATGTTGATGGGCCCTGGGACTCCATCTACTAAGCAGATGAGGACCAGCTCCTGCCCTTCAAACACCGACTGTAAAGCTGGTTGGGCGTGAATTCGGATGTTGGCAACAACTCCTAAGTGAAGAGAAATGACATATGGGACTCTTGGCGGTGGTGTTTCCATGTGACTCTCTAAAGATCCTGTGGCGCATTAAGCAGAAGGACAGAGGCAACCCTTCCCACACTCCCTTCTGTCCTACCTGTCCCCTGATAGGGCATGACTTTGGAGATAACACCCAGGGCCCAACATTAGCACTGTCTGGGGGCTCTGCTGGGGGTGGAGACAGAGCTAGCAGGACCCAGCGTTGAGGGGTTCCACAGCTGGGTAGCCGCAGTGGCTGGTTGGAAATCAATCATGTGCAGTGCAGTAAACTTGCACTGGAGCCTGCACGTCTTACCCCTCTGGTCTGTCCATTACATGGTCAGAGGCGATGGACCTGCACAGTCCCTGTAAGTGGGAGAATCTGAGCTGAAATTGTTCTATACTCCAGGCGGGTGTGGTTTTGCATAACGATGATGCTTTTAGGCGGTGATTTTTGAATCATCCTGTGGTCTTAAAAAACCAAGGGAAAACGCCTAAACAGAAGGGAAGTTAAGCTTGAGGTTGCAGTTCCATCAATTACGCTGTTATGATCCTATGCTAGAAATTATTACTTCGTAAGTGTTGCATAATGTTCTTTCTTCTCTGATTGCGTTTCCTTAAACCAGTGACACCTGCTACCTGTGACTGGGGAACAGAAGAGTAATAAAACCTAGGCACTAGGCACTTTGGAAGAAACAGTCATGGAGCCTTTTTTTTTTTCCCGGGAGTGGAAGTGAATTTATGGGCAACACTACGACTTTCACTGTGCCTCACCCAGACTCTGTGTCCCTCTTATTGTTCAAGTAGATTTCCTGGGAGACAAGTCACATTTTACCATGTGGTCATGCTTGAGAACCTACAGAATTTTGGAGACTTAGGGAAAAGCAATAGTGGGCATACTACCATTCCTAGTGATATCAAGTTGGAATCATTTATGCTCCAAACTTTTGTCCTGTGGTGTCCGTGTTCTTAAGTGCTCTGCTCCAGACACGTAGCATTCTAGGGATCTGGCTGAGCAGGGTCTGCCTGGCCCAGTCAGAAGGCTTTGCCCAGCCCACAGCTTCTACTATGGGCCTCGTGGGTGGGGTGGGAGGGGTGGAGTCAGGAAAGAACCTTCAGAGGGCAAACAAGGAGTTGGGTCTTATTGCATTGAAAGAAAAAATAAACTCTCTTTTCTTGGACCCTTCTGGTCCTAAGCTCTTCTAAGATGCCCACAGAATTAGGGGTTCTTCTCTTGCACAGCTCCCATTCCCCAAAAATGTGAATAGCCCTTTCCACATGGACCAGTGGCCCAAGCAATGAGTAATTTTACCTGACTCTGCCCTCCCAGTGCCAGTTCTCAGACCCCACTGGAACTCACCTTTCACAGATATAGAGAATTTCCTGCTCTCTTTCAAGAAATGAGAAGTCACTGTCCTTGCCTGGCACCAGTAGAGCTCCGAATTTTCTTTCCACAAGGTGATTTGTAATTCTGGGGAGCTTTTCCAATTTGTCCTCAGGGATTGGCTTTCACTGAGGAAACGGAACTGGAGCTGAACATCTGACCTCTGTGGAGTGAGCTGGGTGTCGCAGGTCATGGTCACTGGGCTCCCCTCCATGGGCGAGGTGGAGCTGGCTGTCAGCACAGGACGTGGAAACAGCTCTAGAGAGAAGGATCACAACAGCCCTTGAGCAGTGAGGCTTGGAAGTGCTCACGGAAAAATAATTCATCCTTCACAGCAAGCAGAACAAATAGAAACAGGGATGTTAGCATTCCGTTCTTTTGCTTCCTAACATCCTTCTGTCCAAAAACACTGTTGCCCTTTCTCTGTTCCTTGCAGGAATGTGACCTGACCCTCAAGAGTAATCTAGTCCTCCCTTTTCTTTCTCTAAAACCTCAGGGACCCTCCTTTGGACTAACGCCTTTAGCAAATAGTGAAGACTTTACCTTGGACTTGGATGCTGGCTGTGTTTGAAGAAACTGAGTAACAATCGCCCTTACGTGCAGTGCATTTGTACACACCATTGTCCTTCAGATTTGCTTGCTCAATGTGGAACTCAGTGGTGTTGCTAAGGTCTGCCAGAAATCTATCATTCTTGTACAGCTTCACAGTTCTCAGGGGGCCTTCTGCATTTCTTTGGCATCTCAGAACCACAGAGTCGGCTTCAAACACATCCCGCGGTGCCTGCAGGATCAGGTTAGCTGTGGGAGACAAAAACCAGGGGTTTGCTCCTCGCCTGGATTGTCCCTTCTTTTCAATGTTATTCCAAATAGATTTTATAGGAATGGGGACTTGGAAAAAAGATTCTTAAAACAATGATCATTTCCTTTATTTCTGATTTTAAACTAAATATAAGTGTCTTGAGAGAGTCTGGGAAGCATACATTTAAGTGCAAATTTTTCATCAAACCATCCAGGTTTTAACATTTTTCCTGTTCTTTTCGATGTGAGAGTTGGTGTGTATTTATTTCTTTTTCTGCAATAAAGGTGATATTTATGTATCTGATAACTTACTTCTCTATTGCTATCCTATGCACACTTTTCCATGTCATCACTATTATTACTGAACTGGTTTTTGATGGTCACAAAGTTTTCCTTCAACGGCAATAATTAATTTATTTAATGTGTTTTCTTTTCTTGACCGCTTAAGTTTCTTCCTTCTGGAGGTGTATATCTATGATTGTTCAGTAGGTAAATTCTGAAGAGGGGAATTTTCAGGTCAAAAAAGGTAAGCATTTGATTTGCTCCTTGCTATTATTCTGCTTCCTTATTCACTATGTTAAAGATCATTATAACTAGGAAAATATTCCTTTAAACTCAAACCAGGTAGCTTGGGATAAAAAAAGGAAATCTCTCTCTCATCATTCTATCAATGTAAAAAGTTCCTATGCTTCTTATTATTCTAAGATTTCAAGTAAATTTTATAGATTTAAAACTTTCAATAGATTCAAAAACTAATCAAATTAATTGCTTCTGAAACTGTCTTTTCCCTGAGCAGTCTTTTCCCTGAATAATAAAAATCCCTGGGACCTATTTCTAAAAATTTTGATTCAGTAAATATAGGGTAAATATAGTAAATATTTATATAGGGTAGTTTCTGAGTAATTTACAGTTAAATTACAATCTGGGCATGATTTACAATTCCAACATTTTTTTTTAACTTCTTTCTCACCTGAAGAAAAGACAAAATGCGCAGGTTTACTTGGGGGTGAGTCTTGGATCTGGCATTTGTACTCTCCAGAATCATGGGCCTCAAAGGTGTTTCCTGAGGTTCTGCTTAATTTCTTTCCCTCAAGATATCATATTGTTGTTTCCCATGGAAAGTGAAATCCATTGCAAGTCAGAGTCACCCTCTCTCTTTGGAAGGCAGTGGTCCACAGAGGATGGAGAGAAATCACAAGTGCATTTTTTATAGAGAAGAAAAAGAGTTTGAGCAGGGTTGCCTGCAGTTCGTACTACAGTGGTGTGTGGGGCAGACAGAGGACTTAGCTTTGAAGAATCCCTAAGAAAATCTCCAAGAAGGTCACTGCTCTCTTAAAGCTGCATGTGAGCCAGAGTGCCTCCCTCATGCAGTGAGTTGTTGTTCAGAGGGTGGCAGTGAGCTGGTGACTTCAAGAGTACTCTATTGGAGAGACTGACTGCTAACTGGCCATGACAAAAGATGGTTAGTTAGCCTGTTTTGGAATTGGATGCTAGAGAAAGTCACCCTCTACCCCTGACACTTAATCATAAATTCAAGAACTTCCTAAGGAGTCATTAAAATTGTACTTTTGCACTTTCTGTATAAGTTAAATTATATTAAAATATTGGTACTGAGAAAAGCTTAAGAGTTTAGCTTGTTTTATAGACGATTCAAATGCCCAGAAAAGCACCATCATAGCTAATTGCAGCAAAGCAAAGAATGTACAAGTCATTTGCTGGAATCCAAAAGTGACCCAGGCAAGGATGAAAGCCTAAGGCAGCTGATTTTGAACAAAGAGAGTGTTTCAAGAAAGTTCTTGCTATTCATGGGTCCTCAAATATACAAGACTCACTGACCCAGAAGAATGGCACTAAGAATGAGAACTAAGAAACTGTCGATGCAAATAATGTCTTCTCCCACAAGGCCCCCCTTTTGTTCATTTCCTCTTTTTTAAGGCCCAGCTGGAGTTTCTTCTCTCCACACATTTTCTGGAGGATTTTACTCTTGTATATGTAGAGAATGCAATATTTTTGCATGTTTCCTCATAGAACATTTACCAAGGAATTTTTCTGGTTTACTGAATGGTGAGCATCTTATCGCAAGCTTCAACATTTGACAAAGATTGAAGATGCTCTGTCTGTTTAAACAAAGTCCATCTGCAATGGAGTGAATGCAGCACCTACCTAGCCCAGCCAGGGGCTGGGTGTGCACCTACCCCTTCTTTCAGAGTGGGTTACCAGGTGACCTTGAAGCTATCCTGGTGCTTCATGTGATGCCAGTGGACCAGCTGACACTTTCAAATTCCTACTGGACTCATCAAGAACACAAGGAAGTGTTAGGAATCCTCAGGAAACCATTGCAATGTTTCATATTTACGAGGGAGAGAAACTTATCCAGAGACACTGAGGAGCAAAGGAAAGAACTCACCAAATTGTTCACTGACAGGAGCTGCAAAAAATGAATAAATAAATAGTCAGAGACGAACACAGAACAAAGATTCTTTGGCTTTTCAAAGGTAATGTCTGTCCATTTATTTTCCCATCCATATATAATTTTTAAAAAGATTTGTTTATTTTTATGCATACAAGCTGGGGTGCCTCCCTGGTGGCACAGCCCTGTGGAGCTATCAGCAGCTGCGGGCAAGTTGCCTGGTGGGGGAGCATCCCACATGGAGCAGCAGACCTCTCCTGCCTCACACGCTGCTCCCCTGAGCGGTGTATTTCAGTCCATCTGCCAGTTCTGCTCCCCACTCTGTCTCTTGTGAGCCCTTTCACTGCCTCACACCTCTGGCCGGCACCCCAGCTTGTATGCAAAAATAAAATAAATCTTTAAAAGGAAGGGTTTCCATAGTGAAGATATGGAAACAACCCAGATGCCCAGACATACATGACTGGATCAAGAAGATGTGGTACATATACACAATGGAATACTATTCAGCATTCAAAAAAGATAAACACATGCAATTCGCAGCAACATGGATGGAACTAGAAGGGATCATGCTCAGCGAAATAAGCCAAAAGGAAAAAGAAAAATATCGAATGGTCTCACTTATAACAGGAATATAGGGGAACCAAATACAAGAGCATCAACCAGTGTGTGTGTGGGGAATTGGGGCTCAGAATGGGGGAGAGGGGAGCACGGGGGACTGTGGTGACGGTTCACGGGTGAATTGGTGGTGGGAAACCTACGGGGAATATACAGTAATGTAAAAGACACAAATAAAAAAAAATTTAAAAAAAGAAAAAATTATTTAGAACCCCCCAAAACATTTTTCTGTAAATAGTACCTATTGATATTTATTATAATAAAAATTAAAACTGAAAAATATTTGATTTACTTAAAAAACAATAAACTCATTATATTTTAGCATAAATAATTATTTTTACTGAAAAAATAACCATACTTTCCCAGTAAAAATAAATCAGATAAAATAAATCAGTAAAAATAAATAAGCTAAGTGGCATTGGTTTTACAGTTTTGAAAATGTCTCTAATATATGGTTAACTAGACAATAGCTGGAATCTCATTTATGCTCCTTTATTTGTTCTGTTGCTTTGGTTAGACCATTTGAAGAAAATTTTGCATACACAGATATGCAGTTGAAAATGGGAAGAGTAGGTTAATAGCATTTTCAGATATTTGTAGATATTCTCCTCTGAATATATTACTTAACTACTGGCAGTTTTTTCCAATGTGAAATTTAACTGTATCAATGAATTTTTGTGCTGTTACATTAAAATTCATTAAAATAAAAAATAATTTTGTGCTTACAAAATAAAATAAAATAAAAAGAAGGGTGTTTGTGTGTGGCAAGAGATATTGGTGAAGATAATTAAGGCAAAAAGAACACAGAAGTGTAGGGAGTGAAAATTAGATTAGAATGATGTGAAGCCTCAAGTCAGGGGTGGTAAGTAGCTCAGATTTTACAAAAGCCACTGGGAGTCATGGGAAGGTTTCAAGTAAGAGAGTAACAATGTTAAAATTTATAAGTTAGATGACACTGTGGCAGTGGGTAGACGATATGTGAAGCAAAGAGACTATTTAAAAGAGCAAGAGTGATGGCCTCCCCGGTGGCACAGCGTTGTGGAGCTGTCAGCAGCGGCGACGCGAGTTCAACGCCCGGCCGGGGAGAATCCCACATGGTGCGGCAGACCTCTCCTGCCTCGCCCGCTGCTCCCCTCAGCAGTGTACTTCTGATCTGCCTGTTCTGCTCCCCACTCTGTCTCTGGTGAACCCTCTCGCCGCCCCACGCCTCTAGCCTGTACTCCAGCTTGTATGCATTAAAAAAAAAAAAAGAGCAAGAGTGATGATGTTTAATTTTCTTCCAACTATTTATCTGAAATTATTTTAATTATTTACTTGTTTACTGTCCCTTCTTTAGAATTGAAGTTCCATGAGAGTAAAGACTTGTCTTGTGTTCACCATTTATTCCCAGGATTTAAACAGTGCTTGGCACGTAAAATATATTCCACAAATATTTTTTGAATATTAATTTATTATATAATAAGCAAATTAAAGAACAATGTCAGTAAATAGGTATAGAAGGGCACATGTTTGGGAAATAGGCATTGGGCAGAGAGAGACGAGGCAAAATTGGCAAGTTTATAAATTGATTAAACATTCCAGATGAGGCACAGATTTGGTTCAGTAATTCAAAGCAACAGAAATCCAGCAGTGAGTGAGAGAAATATCATCTCTGTCCACATGGTGCTGAAGGGGGAGTGAACCAAACTTAAGTGTTTTTAGAGAACAGTGGTTATATGCTATTTCCTAAATAGCTTGTCACTATGGATTTTTATAGATTAAGTGAATATATTTGATGTGGCAGACATTCACTTGTACTATTTCATGTATTTTTGCCAGTAAGTGTGTGATTATCTCCATTTTACAAACCAGATGCTCATTAAGTAGGCAGTAGGTGGCAAAAGGGGGTTTTGAATCAATTTGTTTGGCTTTGTCATGCTTGATCATAAACTCTGAGCCCTCACCCTAGCCTGCCCCTCTGAGTGGGCCATGCTGGCATGTGCCGCCCATTTGTGGAAGATTTCATACAATTTCTAATACTGGGGACATTTTTCTCCTACATTGCTCCATCCCTACCCCCTCCAGCTCCTATTCTTCCTGTTTCATGAAATCATTAACAGTCACATTACCAATTTGCACAATAATTGACAACTTTATTTAAATAATTACTTCACTGGAACATTGTTACAAAGCTGTTTCTTATACATTGATTTTCTATGTCAACTCTGTGAGCTTCCTCAGTACAGAAATCTGCCTTCCAGGTCTTCCCACCGTTTTCAGCACCTAATGCAGTATTACGCATAAATACTATTAAACCATGTTGTTGAAGAAATGAATAAACACGTTTAGAATTAATAGACACATGCACACCCACGGGCACAATTAGAATGTCATGTGCTGGAAGTGACATGACCAGTGTGGCAGAGTAGGAATTCGCCACCCCACCCCCACAGAAGCAAATAGCTGCAGACATATGTAGACAAATATGGGAAACTTTGGCATCCAATTGAGAGGTTGCAAAGTCCCAGCAGAACCCAATACCAAGAAAGGTTGGTACGAGAGGGCAAATACACTCTTGGGTACAGAATCACTGTGATCCCAAATGCAAACTGAAAGCTGAACCGTCCTACTGTGGACTCAACTCTGTTTCTACCTGTCCATGGTCCAGCCACTGGGTCCTTCTGCCAAGGAACCCAGATGGAACCATACCCATGTCTGCCCTGGTAAGGGACCAGGTGACATCAGAATTGACTGCTATTGCTGAAACAGTCTTGTGTCCCAGCTTCAGTCCCACCCACCTTACCATTATCAAAGGCAGTCTCACCTGTTCAGGGTTCTGCCCAGGGACGCAGTGAAAGACATGACTGTAGACGCCCCAGTAACAGGCCCATATGCCGTGGAATTAACTGGTCCCTGAAGTAATCCATTTACTTAGTCCCACTCTACTGCAGTGCAAGGGAAGTCCTTGTACCCAGGAACCAGCTAAGTGGTCTAACAGGAGCATGCTCAGGGACCCAGAAGAAGTCACACCCCTGTGTGCCCCTGCTAACAAGATTGCCAATTGCAGGCCCAGCACAAGTCACAAGCCCCAGCTCTAGTCCTGATATTGTGAATGTAGAGGCAGTACTGTAAGTTCAGAGAACAGCTAGAGAAGGTATATACCTGCTTAAACCTGTGTAAAGATGGAAAGAAGTACCTGCTTTTATAAATATACAGACACTGGTGTGTTGAGTCACAGATTATGAAGAATCAGCATACATGATGATACCAGGGAAAGTAAAAGGTCCAGTAGCTAACCCTAAAGAAATAGAAATCCATAAACAAAGAATTCAAGTCAATAGGTTTTTTTTAAAGATTTATTTATTTATGCATACAAGCTGGGGTACAGGCCAGAGGCGTGGGGTGGTGAGAGGGTTCACCAGAGACAGTGTGGGGAGCAGGACAAGCAGACTGATGGAAATACACTGTTGAGGGGAGCAGCGGGCAAGGCAGAAGAGGTCTGCCGTGCCATGTGGGAATCTCCCTCGCCAGGCGTCGAACTTGCGTCGCCACTGCCGACAGCTTCATAGAGCAGCGCTTAACTGCTGTGCCACCAGGGAGGCCCTCAAGTCAATAGTTTTAAGGAAACTCAATGAGTTAGAAGAAAGACAGACAACTAAAAGCCAAGTATAGCAAAATACAAAACCAAAATGAGAAGTTTGACAAATAAATAGAAACAGAAAAAGAACCAAAAAGAAATCTTGGAGCTAAAGAATATAGTGATGGAATTAGAGGAGATCATACTCAGTGAAATAAGCCAGAAAGAAAGAGAAAAATATCGAATGGTTTCACGTATAACAGGACTATAGGGAGGCCGGGTGGGAGAGAGACAATCAGTGGTGGGGGAGGGTAGGGAGGCGGAGGGAGGGAAGGAAAAGGGCACAAAATGGAATAGAAAAGAACACAAGGGACCATGGAGATGGATCACGGGTGAATTGGTGGTGGGCTACCCAAGGGGAATGCAAAATGTAAAAGACATAAATAACAATAAAAATATATATTATAAAAAAAAAGAATATAGTGATTGAACTAAAAATTCCAATAAAAACCTTCAACAGAAGAATAGATCATGCAGGAGGAAAAAAATCAACAAAGAGAAGTCTTGAAATAATTCAGTTAAAATACAGACCAGTGGAATAGACTAGAAAGCCCAGAAATAAACCCACGCAATAATGGACAGTTCATACGACAAGAAACCATGGCCACATAGTGGAGAAAGGAAAACCTCTTTAACAAATGGTGCTAGGGACCTGGAGAGACACATGCAAATAAATTAAACTGGTTCCTGACTAAACTGCATACACAAAAGTTGATTCAAAATGGATTAAAAACTTGGATATAAGAACTAAAAAATAAAACACATAAAAGAAAGCATGGGGGATACACATGTGGACATCCACCTCAGAGGCGTCTTTTGGGAAGCCAACTCTAATGGCAAGGGAAACAAAACAAAAATAAACAAATGGACCTACACTAGACTGAAGAGCATTTTTACCACAAAAGAAACTACCACAAAAACAAAAGGCAGTACAGCAATAGGAAAAAATGTTTGCATGCCATGTGTCCAACAAAAGGGCTGATTTCTAAAATAAATAAAGAAGTCATATAACTCAATAACAAAAACCTAAGTTACTCAATCAAAAAAATGGGTGAAAGACCTAAACAGATGTTCAGATGACCTACAGACACATGAAAAAAAAAATGTTCACCATCACTTCTTACAAGGGAAATGTGAACCAAAATCACAATGAGATACCACCTTTCCCCTCTGAGAAGGGCCTATATAAAAAAAGATCAGAGTTAAAAATGTTAGTGAGAAGAAAAAGAAACTCTAAGCCACTGTTGGTGGAATTTGGTGCCACCTCTATGGAAAATGGTATGGATATTTTGTAAAAGATTAGAAATGAAAATGCCATATGATCCAGCAACACCACTGCTAAGTATTTATCCAAAAAATATGAAAATGCTAACATGAAAAGAACTCTGCATGCTTATGTTCATAACAGCATTACTCAAAATAACCAAATCATGGAACCAACCTAAATGTTCATGGACAACTGGGTAAAGAGATTATGGAATTATATAGAATACTACTGAGTTATTTATTTTTATTGTTTGTTTTGGAAATTTTATTTTATTTTTTTAATATATATTTTTATTGCTATTTATGTCTTTTACATTTTGTATTCCCCTTGGGTAACCCACCACCAATTCACCCGTGATCCATCTCCGTGGTCCCTTGTGTTCTTTTCTATTCCATTTTGTGCCCTTATCCTCCTCCTCTCTCCACCCTTCCCAAGTGTCTCTCTCCTATTTGGTTTCCCTATAGTCCTGTTATAAGTGAAACCATTCGATATTTTTCTCTTTCTTTCTGGCTTGTTTCACTGAGTATGATCCCCTCTAATTCCATCCATGTCGCTGCAAATTGCATGTGTTTATCTTCTTTCCATGCTGAATGGTATTCCATTGTGTATATGTACCACATCTTCTTGATCCAATCATCTATTTTTGGACATCTGGGTTGCTTCCATACCTTTGCTATTGTGAATAGTGCCACAATGAACATACGGGTGCATGTATCCTTTTGGATTAGTGTTTTTGTGTCCTTTGGGTAGATTCCCAAAAGCAGTATTGCTGGGTCGTATGGAAGCTCCGTGTTTAGCAGTTTGAGGAATCGCTATACAGCTTTCCATAGTGATTGGACCAGTTCACATTCCCACCAGCAGTGTAGAAGAGTTCCTTTTTCTCCACATCCTTCCCAGCATTTGTTGTTGCCTGTATTTTTAATGTGTGCCATCCTCACAGGTGTGAGATAGTATCTCATAGTGGTTTTGATTTGCATTTCCTTGATTATAAGTGATGTTGAGCATTTTTTCATGTATCTGTTGGCCATCTGCTTTTCTTCTTTGGAGAAGTGCCTTTTGAGCTCTTCTGCCCATTTTTTGACTGGGTTATTGGCTTTGTTTTTGTTGAGTTGTGTGAATTCCTTGTAAATTTTTGTTATCAGTCCCTTATCAGATGTATTGTGTGCAAAGATCTTTTCCCAGTTGGTAGGGTATCTGTTAGTTTTGGTTGTCTCTTTTGCTGTACAGAAGCTTTTTATTTTGATGTAATCCCATTTGTTTATCTTGTCTTTCACTTCCTTCGCTTTGAGATGTATGTTACTACTGAGTTATTTAAAAAGATGAAATGGTGTATTTTGGAATAAAATGAATGGATTTTGAGGGGACTGTGTTACATGAAATAAGTCAGAAAGTGAAAGACAGTTATTGGATGATTTTTCTCATTTGTGAAATGGAAACAAACTAACAAAACACAGCAAAACCCTCCTAGACTCTATGGTTAATATATAGTAGTGACCTCCCTGGTGGCCTAAGAGTTAAGTCTCAGTGTTATCACCGAGATGACCCATCACAATGGCCTAAGTTCAATCCCCAGCCAGGGAGCTAACCCACCTGGTGCAGCAGACCTCTTCTATCGTGCCTGCTGCTCCCCTCAGCAGTGTATTTCAATCAATCTGCTTGTTCTGCTCCCCACTCTATCTCTGGTGAATCCTCTCACCCCTCTTATCTCTGAACTACACCCCAACTCTTCTACACAAAAATGAATAAATAAATAAATAAATAAAATCTATTAAAAAATATATAGTGGTTACCAGAAGGGAAGGGGACTGTAGAAGGGAACGAACGTGAAGGGCATATTAACACTGGAGATTAGTGGAGGGTGAGTGAGACATATGCACATATGAAGAGGTGATATTGTGTTTGCAAAATGATGTAGTTATGTAAACAATTGACAAATTAATAAAACTTAAGAAAAAAAAAAGAAAATATCCAGTTAGAGGAATGAAAAGAAAAAAAGGAGTGAAGAAAGTGTAGATGACACGTGGGGTACCATTATCAATACAGATAATGTTAGATCCCTAGGAGGAGCAAAGAAGAGCAGAAAGATTATGTAAAGAAATAATGCCAGAAAACTTCCCAAACCTGGAGAGGGAATGAACATCCAGATCCCACATTTCTATAGAACCTCAAATAGACTGAGCATTAAAATGTCTAAAACAAGCCACATTATATCAAATTCTCAAAAGTCCAAAAAAGAAAAGGTTTTGAAATTAGCAAGAAAATAAATCTCATACAAAATTAATTCAAAATGGATTAAAGATTTGGATGTAAGACTTGAAACCATAAAATACATAGAATAAAACATATGTGATACAGTATTTGACATCAGTCTTAGAGATGTGCTCAGCAACTTGACTCCAAGACAAAAGAAACAGAAGCAAAAATCAAAAAATAGGACAACCTCAAACAAATATGCAATGCACAGTAAAATAAATTTGTATTGGCATGAACATCTTACTGAAAGAGGAAATATATTTTCATATTATATGTTTGACAAGGGGTTAATAGTCAATATATACAAAGAATTCATAAAACTCAAAATAAATAAATAAACTCAATTAAAAAAAATAGGCAGAGGATCTAAATAAACATATCTCCAAGGATGACAGACAATTGGTCTGTAGGTACATGAAAAGATGTTCACCATCTCTATTGTTATGGAAATGCAAATCAAAACAATTAGCCATCACATCATACTTGTGAGAGTGGCTATTATTCAAAATATGAGCAACAAGAAGTGTTTGAGGGGATGTGGAGAGAAGGTAACCCTTATATACTGCTTATGGTAATATAAATTGGTGCAGCCATTATGGAAACTAGTGTAGAAATACCTCAAAAAAACCCAGAAATTTCCTATGATCTATTTATCTGGGTATTAACCTGAAAAATACAACCATTATCAAAGACATATATGCACCCACTCCATCTCTATTCTTAGCACGACTATTTACAATAGCCAAGAATTGGTAGACTAAGTACCCTCTGGGCTAATGAATGGATAAAGATGTGATATGTATACACAATGAAAAACTATTTAACTATAAAAAGATGACATACTGCCACTTGCAACAATGTGGTTGGACTTGGAGGGAATTATGCTTAGTGAAATAAGCCAGGGAGAGAAAGACAAAAAAAGGAGTGACGTGGTGTGATTTCACTCATACGTGATAAATAGAGAAGACAAACTATCGGATGGACTAAATAAAACAAAAACAAATTTTTAGACTTTAAGACCAATTAACGTTTTCCAGAGAGAGGGAGAAAAAGGATGAATAAGCTGAGAAAACCAGGACAGTAGTATTGTGAAATATAGAATTAGATTTTCAGAGGAGAACTCATTGTAATATATACATGTTGATTCTCAATGGTTTGTACCTGAAACTTATTCATGTTATAATGTAATGTTCCTTCAATAAATAACATTAAATAATAAACACATGCCAAAATGTACCAATGGAATGTTCTAAAATAGTTTTACATATTTAAGATCATATTATTGAAATAAAAATCAATTAAACATGAAATAAAAAAGTTTTTTTTTATAAATATACATTTTTATTGTTATTTATGTCTTTTACATTTTGTATTCCCCTTGCGTAGCAAACCACCAATTCACCCGTGATCCATCTCCATGGTCCCTTGTGTTCTTTTCTATTCCATTTTGTGCCCTTTTCCTTCCCTCCCTCCGCCTCCCTCCCCCCTCCCCACTGATTGTCTCTCTCCCACCCGGGCTCCCTATAGTCCTGTTATAAGTGAAACCATTCGATGTTTTTCTTTTTCTTTCTGGCTTACTTCACTGAGTATGATCCCCTCTAATTCCATCCACGTTGCGGCAAATTGCATGTGTTTATCTTCTTTGAATGCTGAATAGTATTCCATAGTATATATGTACCACATCTTCTTGATCCAATCATCTATTTTTGGACATCTGGGTTGCTCCCAACCTTTGCTATTGTGAACAGTGCCGCAAAGAACATATGGGTGCATGTATCCTTTCGGATTAGTGTTTTTGTGTCCTTTGGGTAAATTCCCAAAAATGGGATTGCTGGGTGTATGGGAGATCCATGTTCAGCAGTTTGAGGAATCGCCATACAGCTTTCCATAGTGATTGGACCAGTTCACATTCCCACCAGCAGTGTAGAAGAGTTCCTTTTTCTCCACATCCTTTCCAGCATTTGTTGTTGCCTGTATTTTTAATGTGTGCCATCCTCACAGGTGTGAGATGGTATCTCATAGTGGTTTTGGTTTGCATTTCCTTGATTATAAGTGATGTTGAGCATTTTTTCATGTATCTGTTGGCCTTTTGCTTTTCTTCTTTGGAGAAGTGCCTTTTGAGCTCTTCTGCCCATTTTTTGACTGGGTTATTGGCTTTGTTTTTGTTGAGTTGTGTGAGTTCCTTGTAAATTTTTGTTATCAGTCCCTTATCAGATGTATTGTGTGCAAAGATCTTTTCCCAGTTGGTAGGGTGTCTGTTAGTTTTGGTTAATGTCTCTTTTGCTGTACAGAAGCTTTTTATTTTGATGTAATCCCATCTGTTTATCTTGTCTTTCACTTCCTTTGCTTTGAGGGATGTGTCTTTCAAAATTTTGCTGAGATGTATGTCGTGTAGAATTTTGCCTATATTTTCTTCTATACATTTTATGGTTTCAGGTCTTACATCCAGGTCTTTTATCCATTTTGAGTTGACTTTTGTGCAGGGTGTGAGGTAGTAGTCTAGCTTCATTTTTTTGCATGTGGCTGTCCAGTTTTCCCAGCACCATTTATTGAATAGACTGTCCTTGT
>PVIJ01021339.1:0-18735 GCA_004024925.1 Scalopus aquaticus | reverse complement strand
TGCATACAAGCTGGGGTACAGGCCAGAGGCGTGGGGCGGCGAGAGGGTTCACCAGAGACAGAGCGGGGAGCAGAACAGGCAGATCAGAAATACACTGCTGAGGAGAGCAGCGGGCGAGGCAGGAGAGGTCTGCCACACCATGTGGGATTCTCCCCGGCTGGGCGTCGAACTCGCGTCGCCGCTGCCAACAGCTCCACAGCGCAGCGCTTAACCGCTGCGCCACCGGGGAGGCCCCTATTTGCATGAATTCTACATGTTGGAATTTTTTCCTTGTGTGCCTAGAAAAAACTTACGGTGTAGAAAAGTAGAGTTTGATTCTTTCTAAAGACAAATGACGACTGAGACCCTAATATGGGTTAAAATGTCCCCCAACGTTTAGTGTTGCTGCAAGAAATACTCATAATCACTGCAGAATTCCCTGCTCACAGGATGGACTTTTACTACAGAAGGACGGAAACATTTTCAAACAGAAGACACCCGAGTGCTTACATATTCAAGGAAGTAAAGCAAATCTATTGCCTTATTAATGAAAGCAACCTCCAATTTCTTCAGGCTTTATTTATTCTCCATACCGTCACAATCCTACTTCTATAGGAGATGCTGAAGCCTCAGAAAAATACACCGACTGAGCACATCTACTTTGTCAGGCCAAGTAATAATGAACAAAAAAATACCGCCTTGGTATTAGTCCTTCCAGGATGCTATGACTTCAAAAATCAATGTTAGGGCCTCCCTGGTGGCGGAGGGGTTAAGTCTCAGTGCTGTCACCACTAAGGCCCGAGTTTGATCCCTGCCAGGGAGCTTCCCACAGGGTGCAGCAGCCCTCTCCTGTCTCCCCGCTGCTCCCCTCAGCAGTGGATTTCAGTAGATCCGCCTGTTCTGCTCCCCACTCTGTCTCTGGTGAATCTCTCACCGCCCGCCCCCACCTCTGGCCTGTACCCCAGCTCTTGTGTGCATAAATAAATAGATCTTTAAAAAAATAAAAATAAATAAACAAGTACATATGTTCATAAATACTTGATAATGGAAATATCACCAACACAGAGATGCCATATGCTGTTATGAGCTTCTTCTTACTCTAATGGGAGTGGTGTGTTTTAGAACAAACCTGCTGTGTTAGTATGTTACTCACTTAAATGTTATAAGCACATTTTGCGGAATGGCTATAAATAAATGTGCTCCAGTGAAGTGGGTGCCGTTGACGTGCCTGCATTTCTGTAACTAGAAGCTAAAACACACGACGCCGGGCATGCTCAGGCCCTCCCGGGGACAGGGTCGACGCTTGTGGCTGGATTGGACAAGGCTGTGAGCTCAGGATGGAAGCAGTTCACTTTGCGACGTGTACCCCCAACGGGAGACGGTGGGCGAGTAACGAAGAGCTCCTCTGTGACGCAACCCAAGCCACCCCAGAACCCACCACTGGGATTAAATATCACATCAGGAGAAGCTGAATATGGACCATCACCGTGTTTTAACAAACCATATTCATGTGCGCTGTTAATCCAGCCACAGGACATTCTGATGTGTGAAAACAACGACCTGGCACGTTGACGTTTGGGAAAACAAAACCCTTGTGCCCAGTCATTCCAAACGTTCTGTCCCCAGCCGAAACAGGGGCCAGGAATGAATGGTTTCTACAATCCGATAGCCACCTCAATTTCGGAAGACTGTTCTAGAGGCGCGACACATGCCCGCATGCCCGCCTGTGCGCCCCTACTGTGGACGTGTGGAGGTGTGTTTGGCGATGGGCGCACATTCGCTAGGAAACCAGTTGGCGCCCGTGTGCCCCCGTCGCTGCCTCTGCACCCTTGGCCTCACGTGCTCCCCAGGCTCGTGGCTGCACAAGCCATCGCGCTGCACACGTGCGTGAGGCGCATGCCCCGGCGCTGCCTTTGGTCCCCAGCTGACATCTGGAAGCGCATCGACCGCCCTCAGAATGTCCCGAAACAGCAAAGCCAAAGCCCAGCTGCGGCCCGCGAACCCCGCCGTCCGCACCCACGACAAGGTCCGCGCACACACCCGCCCGTCAGCGCTAAGGGGAGGCGATGGGCCCTCTGGTCAAGGTGAGCGGTGCGCTTGGGGGTGACTCATTTCGTTTGCTCCACAACCCGGGGTGTTTTCCTTGAGAGGAAGGACCTCAAAATATATTTACCGAAAGCTCTTAATTTATACTTGTCTTTTAATTGGCATCTCGTGATTTAAAATTAGTGGGCGAGCAAAATGTCTCACCATCAGAGCAAACTTTCTCAGCTGTGTTTTCAATCACCAGGCCCAGCGTCGCCCTAAGTGTGACAGACAAGGAGACGCGGCTCACTGCTGCCGTGGTCACTCTATCCATATCCAGAGAGCGACTTTTTAATTTGTTGAAGAGTGATGTTAACGATCGCTCCTCCAGCCGCGGTTAGGGCAACCACTTCATGTGCAAAGTGAAGTTCAAACGGCCCTGCCTGCAACCTGAGCGAGCAAGAGCCCTCTCGGGCAGGACCCCACCCCTTCGCACTCTCCCTCCTCCCCTTTTCCCCTCCTCCCTCCTCTTCCCCCTCCTCTTTCGTTTCTGCAGTAACTGGACACAGCAGGAGAATAAGCGCCCCCGATTTTATCGGGCCCAGAGCCCGATTTTATCTGCCATTCCTTCTTGTTCTCTCTCCCTCAACTGCAGGGGTTGAACATGATCCAGATTTTTCGAATTCGCCCTCACCCCGACAACGCTAACATTATAAGCAGCACTCACTTTTATAAGATGCCCTTATTGTGCAACGTTTACAGGCTGCCAGAGAACATGCTACGACTAATCAGATAACAAAGGTGAAAAGAACACCTTCACCTGCACACAGCTAGCCGTGAATACGCGTTTCATTCTTTGATTTCCAAGACATTTGCTGGCAGAAAGGGGTTGGCTTAAGGCGGGTGGGACTAACCTTCAATTTGTCATAGCGCTCACTCAAAGCTGCCACCTGATGGTCTCGGTGCCGCCCAACCAGTTTACACAAGGCACAGATTAACTGGTCATCGGTCACACAGTACATATTCACCTTCTCGTCCTCGTGCTCCAGGCACATCAGCCCCCGGATGTGGGAGTCGGGAATTGGCTCAATCAGACGATGACCCGTGAAGGGCTTCTTGTTCGGGTGAGTGGCTTTCAGGCACTCATCACAGTAGGACACTTCGCAAGTGACACAGGTCTTCACCGCGTCCTGGGCCGGGTCCTGGTCACAGAACTGGCAGAGAACTTTCTCGGCGGAGGTCATGGTGTTGGCGTCGAATGCCCGCTCTCTGCGGGTTTCGCTGGGGGAGTTGGGCCCGCTCACGGAGGCTTTCTGGAACCTGTCGATGATGTTCTGCAGGGTGACGTTGCGCTTGAGCCCGTCTAGACCTCGCTGGCTGAGCGTGATGACATGGCGGCAGGTGGGGCACTGGAAGGCGGTGATGGCCTCCACGGACTCGTTGGTGGCGCAGTGCGAGACCAGGATGCGGTGGGCGCAGCTGAAGCAGAGGCTGTGCGCGCAGGGCAGCAGGAGAGGGTCTTCGAAGAGCTCCAGACAAATAGGGCAGGTCAGCTCCGACTCCAGTGTTTCCATCTTCAGGCAAAGCTCTCCTGTGTCATCAGCAAAATCCAAGGAAGCTGATCAGCTATCTGGAAAGAGAATGCAAGATCAGGTCAGGCACGAGGGCTGCGCCGGGGGGCTGTCAGTGGGAGCGCACCTCAGAACACCCCCACGCACGGTCACGGAAGGGAACACGTGTGGCCGCTGCGGAAATGCTTTTTCTAGTCACTGCCGAAAGGAGGAGGGGGAGAGACAGCCAGGCCGGCGCACCAATGAGCATTTTCTCAAAGTTGCAGTCCCCAAAAGCTGCAATTCTGGCTTTTGGCAATTTTGCTGTTTAAAAGTGCTTCCTCCAAACCGGCAAGTATTGAAACAGTCATTTCTGTCTTTCGTACCTCATCACAATAATCTCATTGTGTCCCAGCCAAGTCTTACCTTGCATTGAAAATTAAAAAGTAGAAACGTTAATTAATGAACTGTGGAGTCTTTCAGGCCTGCCTTATGAACTTGATGTGAACGGAGACGTATGTGTGTTAAGGCCCTTCTCCTCTGCCGTCCCCAGCATGCTCGGGCGGGGAAGAAAGGCACTTACTGTAGAAGCAGGCCTGAGCGGCATATGGAATCGAACTCGCGATTTCAGGAAGATGAGAAAGCTTAAACAGGGAATGGCAGCTTCCAGAACATCGCCCTGAGACAGAGACACTGTCGCAAAGATGCGTGCGATCGAGGCGACGTTGCGGGGCCGGGTCTGTCGCTCTTCTTAACCACGCTATTGTTGAATCTGGCAGTGGGGCGTGGATGGGCAGAAGGAAGCAGAGAAAAATATGTGGGGGCCGCTGCAGCAGTGACGAGCAGTGACTTCGCCCCGAGGATGAGCACCGCGGGCACGAAGGCCCCTGCACCGCGGCCACAGTGTGCTCACCACACTTCCGAAACACGTTAGGGTGGTCGCCGAGGGGCCTGACATGGTCCTTCTGGCCTAGAAACTCCCACCAAGCGTTTGTCTCTGTCGCCAGCTAGGGCCGGGCTGGCAGGTGGTCCAGCCTCACACTTGGCCAGGGCGTGACCCCGCCAGCTTTGTTGCTCCCCCGCAGGCTGCCTTCGGTGGCCCAGCGGCACCCCCTTGCCCTGAACACTGGCCGCTTTTATGAGTTCTCGCACGCCTGCCTTGGAAGGGTGGGGGGAGGAGGCCATGTAAACCCGGGTTCGTTAAGGGACAAGAGGCCTCCTGCTCATTAGCAGGCCTGAGAAGTGGGCGGCCTGAACCTCCTCCCGTCAAGGCCGTTGTGAGCGGCCTGCGAACAGCCGTCTGCGGGCTGGGGGCCACGGCGCGGTCCACGAGGGGATGGAGCGTTCAAATTGCCCTCCGGGGCATTTTCCCAGCCAGGTTTATGGGTGGGTTCACAGCCAAAGCTATGGTGAGTGATGGTGAAAGCGGCTTTTTTGTACTCACACCTCCATGGACCCACTTTTTCCCAAACTCACCACTTCCAGAGGCCCCTGGCCCTGCCTGAAATAGCACCCCGCAGAAAGACCACGGAGGACTCTGGTTAAAACAATGCTCATCTTGTCATCAACTGCAGGGTGACTGATCATTAAAAGTGTAAAGTATGTGCCGAGCCTGTTAAAAATTACAGAGCTCCCGGCCCCCCTGAGCCAGAGATCTTACAAAAACCTTGAGCTGAGCGCTAACGACAACAGGAAGGGGCAGCGGTGGCTGCGGCCCGGAACGCGACACCTCGCTCATCTTCGCAACACAAACCCCAGGGATTTACTGTCCCCACTTGACCCCAGACCACCTCTCGCTACAGAATGGAAAGGTTGATCATAATTTTGGCTAATCGTGGAAAAACAGAAATTATCTCTAAATCAAATGTCTTTCCTCCCCATTAGAAGGATGTCAATGACAGAGAAAAATGTGGCCCTTCGGGTCCGCTTTGTTCTCAGTCAAACAAGGAGGCCACTCAGCGAGGAGCTCAGCAGAGCGAGGGGCACCACTGACGTCTGGATTTAATGCAGGCGCCAGGCTGCCACCCCAGAGTGGCAGAGTGCAATTTCCGGAGGAGATCCCGCGGCCGACCCGGAAGGAAATGCTGACATTTTGTGCCAGAGATGTGTGCAGCATGCCAGGCACAGAGCGGGCTCGAGAAGCCGGCTTGGCAGCCTTATACCCGCCTCTGATTCGCCTGGGTGATGGCAGCCACTTCCTGAACAATCTCCAGGCTTCCCCGTAATCTGTCCTGCACGCAGAAGCCCGAGATCCTGTCAGAGCTCCGCTGCTTTGCCCTCCAGGGACTTCCCAAATCCCTCAGAGAGAAACGCCCCAGAACCGAGCCGGCCCCAGACGCAGCCGCGGGCAGAGACCTCAGTTCCTCGGGGCGCGGGGCCTCCTGGGGATGCCTCATGCGCCAAACACATCCCACTCCACCCTCGAGAGGTCTGCGAACCCCACGGTCCTCTCCGCTGCAGGCTCACCTCCTTTGTGACCCCACAGAAAACCAGAGCCCCGCTAGCACCACGAACAGCGCACCCACACTGCGCATCCTTCCTCCCCGCCTCAGTTTCTTTTTCTCCATGACATTCGTCACCAACATCCTGCTCGGACGTTCACTGCCACCAAAACCCCAGCTTTGTGAGAGCCGCTGCTCTTTGAGGGTGCACGGACCAAAACCCCAGCTTTGTGAGAGCCGCTGCTCTTTGAGGGTGCACAGCGGGCCACCAACGTGCCTTGATTCGCATTAACAGAGGTATCAAAGTGGGGTCGAAACCAAAGAGGATCAAACACAACTACTGCTTCAAGGACTTCTCAACCTATTCAAACAGAGGCCAGCGAGCGTTTTCTACCAAGGGCAGGAGACGTTGGGGCTGCGGCCCCCACTTGGCCTGTGCTGCAGCCGCGCCCCCTGGCTGGGCACAGGCACTGGGGAAGGGGCACCCATTCCCACGCGGCCAACAAAGCAGGCAGCAGGCGGGGCTGGGGCGGCGGCTCTTCCCTTGTGCAGAGGCGGAGGCAGGCGGGCCGGCCAAAGTCAAGGTGGAAACCAGTGTCTGAGCTGAGCACAAGGAAGTGTGGGCACAGCGGTGGTGGCAAAAGGCCTGGGCAAGCACGAACAAACTCGGGGCGCTAAGGGGAAGTGCCGCGCATGGGATTCACCCTGCCCAGGGCTCAGGGCGCCTGGCGCAGCTGCTCAGAACCGGCTCTTCTGTGGCCACAGGCCACAGCGCCTGCGCGGGGCTCTGCCCCAGGGTCTGCGTGCAAGGCTTGGTTCATCCTATAAGCAGTGGTGAAATAACTAGATGCAAAATGGGCTTCAGCCAACTTGCTGAATCTCTGGCCTGTCTGCTGCCAAACAGGAAGGGAGGCTGATTTGAGAGTGGGCCCCAATTTTTTCTACTTTACCCACATTTTACCATTTTTTGTTAAATCACTCAACAGTATCTTACCAGCCGGTGCGCATGCCATTCCACCCCGCCCCCGCAAACAAAAATTAGCGTAGTTTATTTTCTAGACTTCTTTAAAATAAATATTTTTTGAGAAATGAAAATGCCATTCCTTCTTTCACCAAATATTGGCATCCCTCTGGACACTTTGTCCTGGGACAAGTAATAAAAACAGCTGGTCCCGGCTCAGTGAGCTTGTGGTCCATCAGGAGAGAGAAAATATGAGCAAATTGTTATGCAGCATGACAAGAGACAAGTGCCAAAGGTTGAGAGAAGTTTCTGGAAGGAGGCAGTGTGTGAAGTAGGTTCTAGAAGATGAACAAAGGTTCACTGAGCAGACAGATGGGGGTGGGATTCTGTGCAAAATATTTTTTCTTCTTTCTTTACCCCCTCCCCTGCGATCTTTTTCTTTTCTTAATTTACTCCCATAATTTAATTTCCAAGCCTCAAAAAAAAGACAAAACAGAGAGACTCTTAGGCCTCACTACAATGGAAGGAAGTCACACATGTGTGGCATTGTCAGGAAATTCTATAGCTCAACATTTTTCTGAATGGGCCGCCTGGTCCTCAGTCACAGGAGGGTGTGGCTAATCACGGGAACCCCTCGCAACAACGGGGGCGGGGGATGGCGGCGAGTCACAGCACACCTCTGAGCAGCCCCTCTCGTGGTCTGAGCAGGGCACGGAAGAGGGAGCGAGGGACAGCGGCCGGGTGGCGGGACCGTCCAGGCGCCCCCAGCTCAGCTGTGTAGGGGCTGCAGGCCCCTGCGCGCACATCCGTCACGCGCCCTCTGATGCCTGCTGGCGCTCGCGCCCACATGCCCAGGCGGGACGGTCTGGTGCCACAGGCGGTAGCTAGGCCCTGCATGCATCCTGGGAAGACTGGGTACCCGACATCGTTTCAAGAAACTTTCCTATGGAATCAAGAATTCTGGGGAAAGCACGTCTTTAGCATGGAAAATTCTGGCTATTTTGGTGGAAACTGAAGATGGGAATATTCTCACACCTCTCCCTGTTTCCCGTCCCGCCCTCTCTCATTCTGAGTGTCACTGAAATGGACCTTTTCTGGCTTCCCACTCTCTCCGAGGCTGGCTCCTCCCGGCTCGCCAAGGCCGAGGTGTTTGCTGCAGGTCCGGCCTCGCTCAGAGCCTCCGAGCGCTCGCTGACTCTCGGGCCGCCGCTTAGCGAACAGCTCTGGGCTGGCACCTTGCAGAGCCGTCTCCTTCCAGGGCGCAGGCCAGCTGACTGTCCGCGTCACCAGCTCCGCTCAGTGTGCGTCTCGGGCGCCTCTGCTTCTGGCGAAGCTGCCTGCCCTGCACGACCCTGGCACCCCTCATGCGCTTCCATTCTCTCCTGATCACGACAAGTCACCTTTTCTACTCCTCTCGGGGAGACAGCATAAAGAACCCCCAAGATGCACACATCTCGGTCCCCAGGACCTGTGAGCACACATCTCCAATGGAGGAACATTCATAGTCCAAACTTGAGGCCGATTCTGAGCCAAACCACCACCTCCCCTTTGGACTCCCCCATGATGAAATCGGGATGCGAGAGCCTCTTGCCCTTTGGGGTCAAGGAAAATTAATAAACTGAGAGAGGAAGAGTTGGTGGTGAGAGCTGCAGACATGGCGTGACCTTGGCCACTGACCTTGGCGCCTGGGTGCTGGCCCAGGTGATCTGGCTGATCCAGTTGCTGCCACAGATGGCCCTATGCTCCCTCTGGGACCCAGGGCTCACGGTCCTGAGGCAGCGCTCCTCCCAGAAGGCCTTTCTTTTGCCGGAGGTACAGAATATGAAAGGAAACGGACTGAAGGAGGAAGTTCCCAGGGGAAGAGGAAAAGCATTGGGCTTTACAGAGACCAGGTGTAGGGATCTGGGCTTGGGGTGGGAGAGGGGGCGTCAGGATGGCGTCCTTGTGGTTTAATGTCACAGGCCGGGAGATGGAAGTTAAGGAGTCCATGGCTGTTGGAGTCTCCCTTTTTGCCCCCTCCTTTGAAGTAACATGCAAAACTACTGACCTGGCAGAGGACACGTTTAACCCCTGCCTATATCGTCACGGCCTTTAATGCCACCCTGCGCAGTTGCTCGTTTTAGAATTTCACAACTTTATTCCTGGTAGTCCCTGCTGACCTCTGCCAAACACCAGGAAAGTACCCTGCACCCTGAAGGGCACCTAGGCCCCCGTGAAGGTGACAAGCACTTCATGGTTTAATTCAGGGTCAAAGTCAATGAGTGGGCGGTCCCGCTCAAAGCCCCAGGAGTATGGAAATTTCACCCACGTATTCAAGAAGTGAATTAGGGGTCTCTAGACCAAGTGCATTCCAGGAGCTTAATCACATCAAATAGGGCAGCAGTCACCCAGTGTTTGAATTCCACATTTCTTTACAGAGGTGTTAACATTTTCATCGTAAGGAAGATCCATCTCAATACGTCCCTCCATGTGTTCTATGTCACGTCTGCACATGACACGTCTGCACCTCTTTACTCCATGAAAAAGAATCATTTGTCTAATGTGGAGTGTCTGAAAAAGAGCGTGCATTCTCGCCACCAACGATTTTACCTTCAGTCCCTTGCTTTGTCCTCCTCTCAAAGCCATGGCGATGGGGGAAATTAATGAGCCACTAGACCAAGGAATGAACTTGGATCCCAGCACTGGGTGGTCTGTGGCCAATCATTAATAATAGGTGGCTCTCAGCCACTGCCCCGACCTTCCCCAAGGCACTTCCTCTGATTCCCCCCCCCCAAAGACCTGCTGAGGTACAGAAACTAAGGGCAAAGTTAAATTTACCAAAACAAATCTGAGTTGACAAACACACTGTCAAAACTGAGCCACATAAAAACGGGTTGGAAAAGGAAACTCTTAAAAGTGTCGTGAAAAACAGACATCAGAAATGATCCGAAGACATCTAATTCCTTAAGAGTCTTACATTTCAGAAACATGATCAAGTCAATTTCCGATCCCCTGTCTTCACATGGGTAATTAAGACTTAGTTGACTTAATGCCGTCTGGGTTTCTGCTCTGAGATTATCCCTATTACAAAGCCAGAGTGGAAGGCTTTTTTTCAGGACTGTGGAATGATGTTTTTATCTCAGATCAGCAGGAATACAGACTTTCAGATGACTCAAAACTTCAGGACCGTGCAACACTAGAAATCAACGTGCTCTGTGAGGCCGGGTTCACAGCCGGGACGAAACTCCAAGAGACTTGCTGTCATCTTGGACAAACATCATCTCTCAACTCAAAAAATTATCTAGCAGAAACTCAATCAAAACTCAATTCAAAACATCCAAGATGAGCTCACCACCGAAGTATGTTACGTAACAATACACGTACCCCATGTCTGCACATTCAATCGGGGCTTAGTATTTCACTTGGAGTCAGAAAAACCACAGCATGAACACACTACCCAGGTGCTCCTGACTGGAGAAGCAGGTGAGTCGGCAAACATGCACACCACACAAGGCAGGGCTGGCGGGCGTGAGGAGCTGGGGAGGGGGCAGCGGTGAGCCAAGGGAATGCAGTGGCATTCAGGAAGGCTGGAAATGGATAGCACAACACAGGCTATTTCCCATCCCCAAATTATGGCAGAGAGCGGTGAGAATGCAAATCAGCTCTTAAAGAGACAGTATAAACAATGTGCAGAGTAGGAGCAGGTGGGGGAGAAAGTGCTCCCCTAACTCTGTCGGTCATGCCTCTACACTGTCACCGAGGTTACCCCCCCCCCCCCCGTCAGCACACTTCAACTCATTCACCTGATCAGTGACAGACAGCCAAGAATTCCTGCCAAGCAAATTTTAGGGGACCAGAGGGACTGATAAAAAAAAGTGACAGGCAGATAAGCACTGAGGCACTAGCTTCAAGTTTTAAAATAACTACTTAAGACAACAGATAAATTTAAGAACTCGCCATTTCATCTCATTGAAAGGAGCCTGAAGTTAACATGCTTTCGCTGACACTTTCGTGAGAGCCACAGAAGCCGCTGGATTTCACCAAACACCCACCTGGTGGAATTCGTGCAAACTGAATGAAACTGTTCCTAAAACCTTTTCTGTGCTTCCCATCTGTCTGTAACATGCTCATTTTTTAGTAACTGGATCTCTAGGACATTCTTTAAAATAATCACAGACTCCCTTGACTGTGCAACCCGATTAATAATGAATGAACATTCCTGAAAAGAAGCGTTTGGAAGCAGGGCAGATGTCCTTGGGGACATGAAGGTTTCAGTGATAAAAATTAAGGAGAAATGGAGGCCAGGTCACGCGGTCTGGTTATTTTCATTGAAACCTACTCTTCCACATTTACTCAACAGAAGCTGAAATGCACCTTCTGGAGTTCGAGGCTACAAGCACACAAGCAAAAAGACACACAAACAACAACGCAAAAAAGCAATCCTGCTTTCCCAAGGAACAACAGCCCGACTCCCTTCTGTCCGAACAGTGCTGACCGCCCTCAACAGTCTCAGAAATGTAATCTGTTTCGAAGACGGAGAAACAGGTTAAAAGCAGGAAATAGCCCCTTGTCCTTAACAGCTTTCGGTATCTCTCCAGATTCTTACAAACAGATTGCCTTGCATACCCACCAATGGACTGCACCCTAGTTCTTTTTGAAGAAACATCGCCGTAGGCAGAGGATGGGGACCCACGAAATGACAGGCAGGCCACCGAGACCAGATGGCGGTGGCGGCAGTGCCGGAGCGCTCCTGTGTGTCTGGGAGCGTCAACAGTGAAACACAACAGGAAAATCGACGCGACAATTCCAGGAAGGCTAGCCCCACCTCATCCACCCCGCCAGGCTGCTGAGTTGAAGAATCAAAACTCCCTCTTGCTTTGCAACCGCCTCTGCCACAGACCCGCCGCGACTTCCCTGCGTCCTCGCCCGCGCAGCGTTCAAATGGGAAGGCAGTTCAGGGCAGGTCAACACCCCGCCGCCTAGTGCCCCCCGAGATCACGGCTTGGCACCAGGCTCTGTCCCCTCCTTTCTCGCAGGGACCAGCAGCGGGGTAGCATCCTTCAGCGGAGTGCTGAGTGCCAGCTGGCCAGGCACCGAGGGGCTCGCCTCCCTCACGCTGGCCCTTGAGGCCTCCTGCCATGTTACCCCCGACGCTGGGGGCTTCGTGTGGGACCCCCTCGCTACTTCGTGGCTGTGTTCTGCACTAAATGCAATATCTGGGAGAAGTTTTTCTCTTAATGTTACATCAGGAATTCAGATTCTTGTACAGACACAATAAAGCAGGTGGTTTTTCTTCCCCAAATAGCTCTCAGTTGCAATCTGTCCTCACGTGTATGAACCAGGCACATCTGAGTGCACACACTACACACACAGACAATTTACACTGATGTGTCAGCGACACACCGCACCCACAGAGCACCAAGTCTGTGCCCACAGCACACACGGACACACAGCGGGCCTGTGTGGGTGCCCTGACTGGCAGTGTCCAGGATGGTAATGAAAACGTGACTGGAGCATGGAAATAATCTTGACTGACTGTCAAAAGGAAGAAGGGGAAGGGGCCGTCCCGCGAGGACAAAGAAGTTGCCCAGCACGGCAGTTCTTTCAAGGATGCTGCTTATCACTGTGAAGACAAGAAATGAGACCCAAGTCAGGAGCAGGAAAGGGAGTGAAAAAGCGAAGCCCATGCCAGGGCAGACCGCACACTCTGGCCCAGGAGCGGGCGCTGGCCTCGGGGTGTCCGCTGGCCAGTCACCAAGCCTTCTTTCGAGCCACTCAGCGTCGTGAACCCAAGGGTTTCCCATGTTTGCATGTAAAAATGCAAACGCATATTTTCTTGGCTTCTGTCTCTACACATCATAATTTCATTTGCCTTTGAACAATAAAGAAGGGGGTCCTCGATTTCACAAACAGACTTCCCTACCAGGTCCTCACCGTCCACAGGAGACGGGCATGCACCATCAAACAGAATGTGAAAGTTTCCCCAAGAGACGTGAGAGCCTTGCTTGAAACTACGCTCACCACGCCTGACCTGTCCGAGTTTGGCGCGGCAGTGGAAAATTAGCCGCACGTCTCAAGTCGAAACATCAGGAAACAAATATTGACTCCACCCTTCAAAAAACAAAAGAAAATGATAAACAACAACAAATTTTAGACTCTTCAAAAAAGAGCATGACCTGACAGCCTCCACAGGAAACCTCCCACTGTCAGGGGTCTCAGGCATTTCCGATCTTTCGCAGTTTATGTTTAAAAAAAGGCATCCAGTTTTAAAGGCAGGAGGAAGCCATTTTTATGTTATATTGTAAATGACGTTTTCCAGGTCTGCGCTGTACTGGGTGTCAGGAAAGAATTTGGTTCTGAATAGACAGCAGACTTGAAAGAGAAGAAGAGAGTGAGAACTTGTGAAGTCTCGTCTCTCTGTGGAAGGCTAAATTGGCCCTTCTGGAGAGCAGACCAAAAGCTTGGTGATGGTGATGGTGGTGATGGTGTTGGTGGTGGTGTTGGTGGTGGTGGTGATGATGGTGATGGTGGTGGTGGTGATGATGATGGTGATGGTGGTGGTGGTGGTGGTGGTGGTGGTGGTGGTGGTGGTGATGGTGGTGGTGGTGATGGTGGTGGTGATGGTAATGATGGTGGAGGTAGTGATGGTAATGGTGGTGATGGTGGTGGTAATAATGGTGGTGGTGGTGATGGTGATGGTAGTGATGGTGGTGATGGTGATGGTGGTGGTGGTGATGATGATGGTGGTGGTGGTGGTGATGCTGGTGGGAGAAATAAAAACTGCTGATTTCTGTGAAATCAGCCACAGATGAAAAGCACTTAGTTGCCTTCCCTAAATGTTTTCCCAAGTGTATTTATAATTCAATCGGCATTTCTAGAAACATCACTTAACTCTGTGTCCATATAAAATCCCATCTATGTCCACAATGGAATGAGATTCTGGAGCCATATATGCACATATGTATAGGTACATATATGTATATGTACCTATGCATACACTCATATATGCACACAGACGTGCCTCTGGGAAATTACTTGGGACTTGATAGAATCTGTTCTTCACAAAGCCCTCGGTCATAGCCTTTCTCCCGTGTCATTGCACATTCCTTCCTTTGTCATTGCAAATTCAGAAACTTGTATGTAACATGTATTTCTAAAAAACAGTCACAAAAATCTGAAAACGATTACCTAGAAATTAGCAAGGTGGCATGGGGGGTCTAGTCCCGGAGGACACAGAGCTGGGTTTGGGAAGCAAGTAGATTCCACCCGGAAAACACTGCTCTCGCCTCTGCACTCACCGCGCGCCTGAGACAAGTGCATCAATAAACAGTCACTGACGACGGCCAGTGGGCATTTATTACCACTCTCTGGACCCTGGAGAGCTCAAGTTCAACCACACAAATGACTCCCTGGAGCCACGACTCATGGGAGAAGAGACCATGTAACCGTCGGAGCAGGCTGGGAAATTCTCTAAAACAGGATCTCTTTTTCTCAAAGAAAATTGCCTTTGCTCTCAACTTCAAAGTTCCCACACACAACTCTCTCGTGCTCACGCTACCCTGAAGCTGCTCTGTGAGCTGAAAAAAAGGAAGAAAAGGCATCCTTGTTCACAGCTCCTGGGTCACTGCTACGAAGCTCGTGCTTTTCACCATTTCCCGTGATCACTGAAGCCCGGCCGTGGGGGACGGGGTCTTTTTTTTTTAAGGCCACAGAAAGAGGAGCGACTCTTTTGTTCAGAATAGTTATTGTAAAGCACCACACAAGAGAGGGGATGATGGGAACGTGGCAACGAGGACACCAGGCAGGCTGACAAACGGAAGCGGGATATTAAGAACAGCATCAGAACTGAGCGTCTGTGCAGACAAAGTGGGGGCTTCTTGGGAGAAATTCAAGCAGACATACTTTGAACAGACTGAAGTCCTCACGATCGGACTCGCTTTCTGGGCAGCAAGAAGCTTCGGGTCTGCGGCTCCGACGGGCGAGCATTAAAACACACCCATACCAGTTAAAGTGCCCTCAAATGGAAACCATGTCCAAGTCACTCCCTCCCACCCCGGATCCACTTCTTGAAATTAGAGATCTACGTTTTGCTCTGTCTACAACAGAATGTCCCTTCCATCTGGCGTGAGCTGACGTCGGTGTGTGACCCGATGCAGGTTTCAGGCGTGCAGCCTTCTCACTCGACAGCCGTATGAACCTCTGTGCTCACCGCCGAGTCTAGCTCCACCCTTCACCACGGAAACTGGATTTACAAAAGAACTGAGCTTGGTCTCTATTTCTAAGGAAATGGATTTTCTACAAATAGAAAAATCTCTCCCACAGAAAGTCCATTTTAACATTTTAAATAGAACCTTTACAAAGAGCTTTCACGAACCCTGGGGCAGTGAGGGAAAGGGACCCGGCCACCAGCTAGCGTGGCATAACACGTCACCCTCGTCCTCGTGTTTGTATCACCTTCTAGTGTTTGTCTGAGATGAATTCTGCTAACACTAACAGTAGCATGAACCACTTAAGAAAACATCACCTGACTTTGTGGAGTTTATAGGAGTTATCACATAATAAGAATTGTAACAGCTGTTCTTGCAGCCAAAGCTACAGGGGTTCAGAAAAGGAATTAATCTACCCTAGCTCGGGGATACCTTTCCCTCCTCTCTCTGCTCCGCTACTACCCGTCCTCCCTCTCCCATCCTTTCTGGCCTTCGAGATGAGAGAGGAACTTTGTCTCGCTTTCCTTTTGTGTGTTGTCAGGGAGCTCGGGGTTAAGCCTTGCGCTCACTGACCCGACTGTCCTTGGTCTAGTTTTGGGGAGGCGACTGGTTGATGCTGTGCAAAGAAACACGTGCTTGAAACCAGATAAAGCTGAGTTCAACCCGGGCTGTGCCGTTTCCTAGCGAGGCGGACGGGAGGCGCTGCCCGCCTATCTTAGGCTCCCAGAGTCTTCGTATCGCAAGCAGCTTCCTCATCTGTCAAATGTGGACAATGAGTGCCGTCTCAAAGGGGCCTCTGTGGGTTAAGTGAGGCCAAGATTCTAAATGCTGGCCAAGCGGTAGTGTCCCTGCCCTCCTGCTCTTGTTCCGAGTCCCCTCTTCCCATTCTTCTCTGAATAAATTCAGTATCTGCCTTTTTTATCGGAAACCTGTACAAACCACTTTTGGAAGCAGGAAGGCTGCAAATCCATCCATTTATTCAGTCGTGTTTGTGGAGTGGCTCTTACGTGGAGGAACAGTATATGAATGATAAATAAAGCAGCCTTCTTTTGCGCTTCAAAAATCTCATCGATTTCCTAGACTTCGGCAGACCGCGAGTCATTACAATTGCACCCCCACCATGACGGTGGGCTTTAGCTCCCTGCTCCCCACTGAAGGTCTCCCTGTCTCGTATGAATCCCTTGCCGGGATTTTTGATTTTGCAGGAAATAGGGGAGCATGGCCTGGGTGGGGAAATGAGACTATCGAGAGCAGAGAGGGGTTTCTGATTTTCCTGCTTGCAAGCGAAGCATTTAGTCCACCAGCTTCAGGCTGCTGGCAGAGACACGGGGCCCCGAAATCAAAGACAGAGGATGTTTCGCAGCCCCAGTCTCCTCCTGGATGTCCGGCCAGTAGGGGTCTCTAGGAATCAGCTCTCTCCTGCGCTTTCCAGCAGTTCTGGCAGAGACTTGACTTGACCCGGAAGGACCTGTAAGTCACGGAAGACCAGAGGGGACGGGAGCAGGCTAGTGTGGGCACGTCCCTTCCCACCAGCTTCCCACTCCGCACCTTCGCCACCCCCTAAGGTCAGGGGATACGCCAGGGCAACTGGCGGAGAGCAGGCTGGCATCACCTTTAGATTTCTGCCCAAATACAGAGTCTGTAATAATTTCCTGGTCAGTCCCAAATCAGCTCTGCCACTTCAATTCCTCTTTGACTTTGACCTACACTCATTTTTTAAGCGTTTGGAAGAATAAGCTAATTTGGTGCCTCCTACAGCATTAGAAATCCTATACGCATGTCAATTTGGCTTTCTTTAACTACATTTTTAAAAATGTTATTTATTTGTGGAAATGACATTGCATTATAACCTTTAAAAATGTTTAAAATGACTTTTTGCAGTAAAAACAGAGAGTGTCTTCTTTGATTGTTCTTTCACTCAATGGGTAGTTTTGAGTTCTTTCCGGATGCCAGGCGCTGCTCTGGTACCTGGGGAAGCACTGGTGAATGCCAAAGAGCCATACATATATAAAGAGCAAAAAAAAATGAAAAGAATGATGTAATAAGAGATGGCTATGAAGAGATTTCCACTCTTATCTGTGCAGACTTGCTTGATATTTTGGCCTTTTCCTCTGCCAATAACTAAGCCCAGAACATCTTAATTTCAGCATAAAACTTTCCAGCATTTGGGCAGAGATATAATTTCTCAAGGTGTTAAATGCTTAGTTTCAGATTTCCTTAAGGAGTAGTTTCTTTTTCAAAGTCATTAAAATCCAACTTTTACTATTTCTTATATGAAAAGACAAAGCAATGAGCTGTTGAAAAGGAGTGGCCCCTGCTTATTTGAGCGATGAAATCGGAGGGGGAAAGTCGAGGTCACAGGGTGGACCCAAACAGCGGACCACTTAGACTCCCAGAGCTGAGAGTGGGAGTGCGGGGTGCTAACCCAAGTGGGAAGGAGCCGTGAATACGCGGCTAAGGGAGCCGTGAATACGCGGCTAAGGGCATCGGGACGGGCGGGAAGGAAATGAAGACCCATTCAAGAGGGGCTTTTATCTGAGCCTATCTGCTTTTACCTCTCTAGGAGAGGAAATTTCAGACAAGAAAAGGAGAGTTGTGGGGGACAGAGTCGGGGGCAATGAACGGGGGAGCAGAGCTTCGTGACTGGAGAGTCGAAGAGGAATTCAGACTGGAAGGTGCCTTGCCCGAGAGCTCTGGTTGAGTCTTGAACAATGATAATAGCAGAAGGTGTCGCGAAACAAGTAAGTTCATTGGCAGATAAATCGCAACAGCAGCCAGGTCAGCGTCTGTAGAGCCCCTCTCCGGAAGGCGGGGTAGGAGACACGACCTCTGAGGCGATTGCTATGGGAGCGTCAAGCGTTGCCACCGCAGCAACAGCAGACAAAGGTGGGTGCCAGTCACCCCAGGGTGAAAGAAACACACAGGTGGCAGCCTCAGGGCTACATGACCATTCCTGAGCCAAAAAAGGACATTTAAACAGTTTCTTTGGAGGCTTGACAATTCTCCCAAAATGCAAAAAAAATATATATTTGTAACCTCCATGAAGACAGATCCCATACAGACTACCAGGCTTGTGCAGACTTCTGAAAGATGCCCTCGAGGCAGGCTAAACTCGGAGAGGTTTTTTCTGCATTATCCAAGTATGTTTCCTTGTACCTTTGAGAGAAATCTGAAATGCAATTTATAAAACGGAAATTCAAGACACTTCCTTGGAATTAATAGGAATAGGTGTGACTTTCGGGACTAGACTCAAAGGGTTTTCTGTTGTTTTGTTTGTTTAGGGTGATGTGAAACTGAAAGGAAAAAAGTTTCATTTTAAGTGAATAAATGCACATTTCATCTTGTGCATTTTCTCCTGTCATTGAGTAAAATTATATAAGAATCTGTCATTTGGAGACAGTTTAAGAAAGGAAATAATAAAAATCAAAGCAGAACTAAATGAAATGGAAACAAAAAAAACAATCCAGAAGATTAACAAAACAAAAAGCTGGTTCTTTGAAAAAATAAACAAAATAGACAAACCACTAGCCAGGCTTACAAAGAAAAAACGAGAGGAAACACAAATAAATAGGATCATAAATGAAAAAGGAGAA
>PVIJ01021338.1:0-18711 GCA_004024925.1 Scalopus aquaticus | reverse complement strand
TTTTCTTATTGGCTTCATCGGAGTTGGTTTTATTCTACCCAAGATACATAAATTTCTTAACTGTTTTATGTATTACTTCAAGGGGTTTTGGTCTTTGAATTATTTTCAAATCAGTTTCTCTTGGAAGGAAGGAGGGTCTGGGACTTCCTGTTCTCTCATCTTTCTAGTTTGCTATAGCTTTGTTTTATATGTTTGAAAATCTCTTTACTGTCTGCCTTCATTGGAGACAGCTGTGTTATTACATGTGCCTCTACATTCAGTTCCTCGTTTTGTGTTGGTGTGGTGGAGGTATGTGAGGGAAACTGGCTTCCCCCAAATAGAAGGTTTGAAAAAGAAAAATTATTATTATAATCAGATAAGATAATTTGATTTTTCTTTTATTTTAATTTAATGCCTTAACTTAGTAAGTAACATTTCTTAAAGATTACTGGGAATGTAAATTATTGAAATTACATAGTATAAACTTTTGTACTTTCTGACATAAATGTTTGCTCGTCAGTACTCTTTGAATGAATCTTTTTCCTGTATAGCATTTCATGCATTCTATGTTGGCCATTAGGAAAGTACTGTTTCATTGAATTATACAAATACCCTAAATACTCACTTATGATGATACAACATCAGAAAAATTGCAGTACTGATCTTACCACCCTTCACATACAGAATGGCATATGCTGACAGGCTCACTGTTATGAATGCAAGTTTTCCAAAATTCTAATTTTCTCTTCATTGCTTGAAATTTATCATCAACAAACAACTGATTATCAGTTGTTTTCCATGAAATAACAGATGCACTATTTTTTGAGACAATATCTGCTAAATATCTTAGTTGAAAAACTTCATTCTGTCCATCAGCCATTCTGTCAAATAAAAGTGGTATTCCACGGAAAAAGCATTTAATTCAGCTTGCAACCCAAACAATTGCACAGTGCTTTTGAGACAACCATCACACTTTTGTATCCCTCAGAAGTCCTTTGTGTGCTCTTCTTATTTTATAATATAGAATATTTAAAAGATGTGTACTCGAGAGTTGAGATTTAATAAAATAAATGACTTTTACAGTTAACATCAAGGACATTCTTAAATGGCAATGGCTTTCTCCCTGAAAGGACTTAGCAGCTAAAATGATTATTAATATTAACGCAAGTAGGTGCTACTAACTTGATTTGCACTGGGCAGTGCACTTTTTTTTTTTTTTTAAATCAGGCAGTGCTTTACGTTTACATTATCAGTGCAAATGTCAACACAATGAAAAAGGAAAAGAATATCTTAGCATTATTATGAAAATAGTTTTAACCTCAGAGTCATGAAAGGTTCTCTGTAGAGTACACTTTGGAAACTGTTGGCTTGGGTTGTTATAAAAAATACACCCAATAATATAACAGATCAAACAGGATAAAAAGTTATTCACTTCTGTCACTGTCTCATTTGGATACACATTTACCCCAGACATTTTGGTTGCCTAAACTAGGGAGAGGGAAGTTACTGGTATCTACAGATGCTATGAAACTCACCTTCAAGGCCAAATCTACAACAAAGAATTTTTAAACCCAAATGACAATAGTGCTAAGGTTCTGAAACTTTGATCTAAAGATAAAACTGCAGGACTAGAAG
This sequence comes from Scalopus aquaticus, assembly GCA_004024925.1. Taxonomy (NCBI): domain Eukaryota; kingdom Metazoa; phylum Chordata; class Mammalia; order Eulipotyphla; family Talpidae; genus Scalopus; species Scalopus aquaticus. The sequence goes on along the minus strand of PVIJ01021338.1, from coordinate 17,097 downwards.
ATGTTTGTATGCTCTACAGAGTTGTATTAGAGCCCAACTTCCTTTTATCTGGTTATTCCCAAGGGGATTTTATCATCTACAAATTTAATCATGGCTCACTGGAAAAACATCCACTTGTGCTGTGGGCAAAACATAAGAATTTGAAAGCAAGCAATTGGCTCTTAAGAAAATGCTGTGAAAATTGCACACATCGTTCTAGCTGCTTACATTACTGTGGCAAAACTTGGCCAAGTGGCTGGCTAAAATTTTCGTTTGGAGGAAGGGCTTCCATTAAAAAGGGAGAGGCAGAGAGCAGCTACTGGGAAAAATTAACAATATTTACCATGGTAGGGAGATGCTTAAATTCACTTGAAAGGATAATGAGAGAAAGAAACAGGAGTCTTTAATCATAGAGAAACTTAAAACTCATATATACATGAAAATTCTATCGAGGTTGCATGTCCTTCCAATTATTTATATTTATATTCCAGTAGCCACTGGAATATAAATATATGCACATACATATACTAACTCACATATGCAATAGATTATTAATGTAATATTAAATTTAACATAAATATACATATTATTAATATATAAACCAAACAGAATCCTTGTGATATTTTTAAACACTGAATTTATTAAAAATATGTTTTACCAATCACCTTTTCTTTCAGGAAAGAAACACATAGACTTTCTTGAAGTGAGAACATATTTTCTTTTGTAAAGTCATCAATGCCTACAAAATATAAACTAATACCTGAATGGTATATGGAGCTTATCTTTAGGCATCATTAAAATCATGCATTTATAGCTAGAAGAAGGAAGACATTGACTTACTGTCAAAACCAACACGACCTGGATGAAGGCCCCTTGAAAGTCTCATCCCTGTGAGCTAATAAACATTTGTAGTTAATTTGAAATGAGATGCTTAATTACATAATTTCATTCCAATTAAACTGCTAATTAATTGACAGGGCATCTTTTAGTGCTTTACACAGTGTGAGTAAAAGGCAGCAGCATCTTGAGCCTATTACCTGTGACCCTGTGGGAGAGATCAGTAAATAACTATTTAAGAGGCTAGAAACAGAGTTTGTTGAAAATGAAAATAAGAGTCCAGCACCAGGGAGCCCCAGGCTTGGAACTCCCATTGGCTCAGGGGCCTTCGAGTTTCTTATCAGAACTTTTCTTGAAAAAGAGTTAAGAAAAAGATTAAAAGCTCTTACTGAACACTTACTACTTGGCCAGCCATGTGCTGGGAGGTGTCAAAAGAAACCTAAAACAGTAAAACATCTGCACAGTTGTTTAAGGAATAGTGTTTTTTGGGAGTTAGGCAATAGCTTTGATGTGCTCCCCCTTCTTTAACTTACCATACTCTCTTGTTTCTTTCTGTCTTTAATCCTCCTCACAATTGTCCTGCAGATAGATCCTCTGTGTCCATTTAATCTCTGCAGAAGGTAATTCACTTTATATTAACAGGGAAAATAATTTAAAGTTGAAATTAATTTTCCAAAATAAATTACATTATCTTACTACCTGCATACTCCAGTCAGTTGGACTGGGATGATATGAAATAGGAATAAACATTTATCCATACACACAAACATGATATACTTGTTATTTTACTTGTCTAGACTGAAGGAGGTATTACTGGAATGTGTGATTTTCACCAGTTAAAACAGAAGCAGAAACCTGGGCGAAGGCAAGCTGTCTAGCTATTAAATATTAGTGTTGGCTCAAATCTTTTAAAGTAACTTCAGAAGATACTCAAAATCTGCATTATTACATCCTTGCTTCTTACAATGTTTTATTTTAGTAAAAGAAAAAATAAGATCAAGGCCAGATTTATCCCCAGTCTAAAGGATTTCATATGACATCATCCTGTAATACCACCCAGCCTCTCTAACTGGTACTGTCTTTATTTTTAAAATATTCTTTGAAAAGTTAAGTTTCCTTACAGATATATCCACATTTTTGCATATCTCTAATTCCCTGTCATTGGGTAGCAAGAGCTATCACATCACTTCATGTCTAAATGTCTGTGTGGGCATGAAATTATTTGGAATCACCTTGGTGAGTAACTGACTCCAGAATTCATTGCTTAAATACGAGATAATTTCTTTAGACTCACGCATAACCCTGAAGAGATGGTAACTTAGAAAGAAATGTTAAAAGAACAGGCAATATTTTATTTTTCTTTCAGCATGTCCCCATTTACCTACTTAAATCCTCACCAATGGAAAGGGATCCGGTGCTAATCAGAGAAGAAGCATCTTTTTCGTCCCCACTGAAGTGATAATTAACCATTCCTTTCAGTCATGACCAGTGCTGGAGTTACCCCAAACAGCTCCTTAGCCTAAAACTGAGGCAACTGTGAGCCTCTTTGATTGCAGCTCCAGTTCTGGCACTGACAAGAGCATTAGTCAGGCTATGACCCACTGAGGTTCACTTCCACCAACTCCTCTGTTATTTAACCTGCACACAACAGATCCACATGGTGTGTGCATATACTTAAATTTTGTCTTTCATCTAGAATGCAAGAAAAGGGTAGAAATAGGCACGTGAGAAGCAAATATCTGGCTGTGGCCATAATTAAAAACTTTTGAATTTATTAAAGTTGAATGACTTGCCTAACAAAAAGGAACAGATAGTTTCATATTTGAATAAACACACATGGGCTTATGTATTTGTGGATGTATGATATTTATTTCTCTCTATACACATATACACAGATCATGTGTATATACACATAAATTTGCATGTATGACATATGTGTATATATGTATGTGTATGCATATGTATACACACACACACACATAACGACTTGTGGGCATTTGAATCCCTTAGAATTTTGTAGAAAATTCTGAGACTTTGGAACACTGGTCTTCAGGACTGGTGAGGTTATTGTGTTATTTCACATGGGAGACTCAGTGCAACAAAGGCCATCCCATTAATGAGGGCACATGGGGAAATGGTCATCATTTTGCTAAACTTGCCTGAATTTCATGAACCCCGTAAGTATTTTACCTGAACAGAGCCCATTCTTAATTCCTCCAGTGTATGGAGGAGACCTTTGGGTAGGTGTTTATTATAATTAAGTTTACTTTCCTATATTTTAACTCAATACAAAATATAAATCAATAAATAACATAAGCTATTGAGAATGTTTTTTTCCTCAGAAACCCAGATATTAAGTATATATTAATATGTATATATTTGCGCTATGAAATACATGCAAACTGGCATGTAACTAACTGGCTCTCAGTAGAGATGGTGAAATGAAAAAAAAATTGACTTCACATTCCTAAAGCTCTTATTTACCATCTTCTTGAGATGATGCAGTTTTAATTGGATTCTTATCTGTCATTAAGGCATCCTCACCTCTGGATATTTATATCACGGCTCTGAAAGCTTTATTATGATAGTCATTTTTTAAATTATTTTAAATTTCTTGATGAAATACCTTTAAAGATATTTCCAAAATTCATGTTTTGCTATTTTATTTTGCTAAATAAAAAATTTTTGAGTATTTGATTTTTGAGGGAATAGAAATTTGTTTGTGAGAATGATAAAACCCAGACATTTCTCACCACATTTTCCAAACCAGGACCTCTGATTACTGGGTTCTTCCATGAGCTAAAGGAAGCTTTCCTTATTTTTTGGTTTCCTCATAGATTTGAGAACACCAGTGTTGAGCTGACCAGTTCTAGAGCAAGCCCATTGTGAAGGTGTTCTAGTTCTGGAATGTTCTGGAATATACTTAAGTTTATTGAAAGGGTCATCTGCCATCTTTGACTATCATTTACTTAGATGATATTTCTGAAGTACATTTTCAGAAATTATTTTGAATATTTAGCATAATCTAAAAAAATCTACTTTAGAATACTGTATTCAATTTTCAGTAACAGTAAAATAATAAAATAGATATACTCTGTGGAAAAATTTGAAATTGACTAAATTTTATATAAATATGGTATTTTGTCTCTACTCATGGAGAAATAATCATTCCAAAATGTTAATGGAGCTGAAACTTATGTTTTTTTAAAAATTTATCTATCTTCTAATTTCCCAAATAAATATTTGTTTATTTTAAATATATATTAAAAAAATAAGAGTGAAAAATGGGAAAGCAGTGTAGCATGCAGTTCAGAAAAAGTACTTTGAAATGCAGGCCTGCCTTGATCGTTGCGTACTGGGTTCCTTGCTAAAACCCCTTTGTCCAATAATAATGTGTTAGTAAAGGCAAGAGGATAATATCTACCCCACAGTATTGCTAAGAGGGTCACATTAGAACATTCTTAAAGAACTTTGCATGTTGTCTATTATACAATAAGGTGGACTGTTATTTCATATTTATTATTAATGAATCCATTGCTTGTCAAGCAGAAGACAAGACAACCAAATTGGAAGTTTCCCAAAGGAGTTAATCCTTTGTATGTATGTATGTATGTATGTATTTATGCATGCATGCATGCATATATGTATACATGCATACATGCATGCGTGTGTGTGTGTAAAAATATTTATTATTTATTTTTACCAGTAGGGTTATGGCCGCTAGTTTTTTAAAATTCAGACACATATTTTAAACTCTCTTAAATATTTGATGAAATGAATGGCATTTTCTTGTAACAAAGTTGGTAATCATTTCATTTTTTTAATTTAGTCATCCAGAGTAGCCAAATATTTATAAAAATATAGATTTAAAAGATATAATTCTGCTTCTATATGTTTCCAACCACTTCTTATTCATTTTGTCAAGAAATTGAAGAATGTAAAATTTGTGAGTGTTTGGTTCCCCTATTTACAGACAAGTTTTCCTACTTACTCTGTGACCGTGAACAAATCTGTTTACAAAGATACAATCTGTATCTTTGGCACTATGAGGAAACTTTCAACTTGTAAGTAGAAAAAAAAAAAAAAACAACAAACTCCTTAAAAACAATGGCTCACCAGAGACAGAGTAGTTCTGTGTTGGGTTATTCAGTGGCTCAATGATAGTATCCAAGATCTAGGTTTTCTCCCAACCATCTGTACTGACATACTCAGTATCTCAGTTTTATTCACATCTTTTCCCCCTCATGAATACATGTTGGCTCTACAAGACCAGGCATTACACACAGACATAACAAACTCCAGTGGAAGGAGAAAGAACATGTCTTTTCTGTTGTATCTTTCATAAGACTGAGAGACTCCTTCCCACAACTCTTCACACCCAGGATTTCCTTGACCAGACATTGGTCAGAACTGGGTCATATGTCACCCTAGCCAGTCACTGGTAAGAGTTGTGAGCTTGCTCTGATTGGTTAAAACAAAGAAGATCCTATAATTTGTCAGATAATCTGTATTTGCCCCTGAATTGAAAATGGTGGTCCTTTCCCTGAAAGTTGAATACGTGGATGACATTTTGTTCAGGATTTTGTGAATTTGGGAAAAAATGTACAGTAACTGCTGAAATTTTCATTTATTTGCCCTATAAAATGGGGATAATACCAATACTAAGTCACAGTATTTTTGTTAAAGTAAATGAAATGTCTGTATGTATACTTTAAAGCAAACCCATGGCTCTCAAATGAACAGCAGGACTTTCACAATGAGTCTAAGTCTCCTTGGCCAATTATATTTCGCTATAACTCATCTATCATTTTCCTGCATCTCCACTCTTCAGCCAGTGTTTACGTAATTTATCATTTTCCCCGTGCTATAACTCATAAATCACTGACAGTACCCATCTCCATTGACTTCTAATCCCCTTCCACCCTTAACAAGTCTGTAGGAAGCCATTAATAATGTAGGGTGTGTGTGCGTGTGCGTGTGCGTGTGTGTGTGTACAGCACCAATATTCATTTTATGAAAGTGATTCAACCAAAGACTAGTTCACTCTGTGTTGTCAGACTACCATGTGTTCCTACTATCTGAGTATGTATAAGGATATCTCAGAGGTCTTATAGCTTAGCACACATACTCTCATACCAAGCACTATTCTCTTCCCTTACTTGGCCACTCTCAGATGAGGGCTTTTATGCAAATGTGATTCACTAAGAAGGATTGATTTGTCCTCAGGTCTCAGTCGGTGCCATTTTCTTATGCTCTGGGATTTGTTTCCTAGCTGCCTCTGGTCTTGTGGTTGAGGCTTGTTGCCAGTTCACTTCTAGCCCAGGAATGTTTTCCTTTTTTCTCTGTGTTTGATTTCCCTTTGCATTTATCTACTTCCATCAATGCAAGATACTGAAAGGTTCCAATTGATTTTCCTTCTCAAACATGAAAGGTCTGTTTTTCAAACTTCAGTATTTCCTAAGGAAATATCTCTGATCAATATGTGTAAGAATTAAAGAGGAATTCCAAACTCCCTGTTCTGATTGTCAGTAACTCAAAGCAACCTGTTTACCCACTTGGATTCTTCCCAGCAGAGAATGTTAACAATTGTAATTATCACCATTATGCAGTATGTTCAATTGTACAATCAATATAATTTCCAAATGGAAATTATGCAATAAATATAATTGCTGCTTTACTCCTGTGCAGTATTTTACTGGCACTTCACATTTATTTTGTCCTTTAATTAGTAATAGGTATAATTACAGTACTATGCTCAGAGCTGAACTGAATAATTGGCAGGAGTGGGCACAGGGTACCACTGTTGAGGGGAACCCTGTGACCCATTGCTTTGTTGGGATTGCCTGAGGACACTGCATAGCCCATTGAGTAGCCCAAAATCAACCAGACCTGTGGATGATTTTGGTACAGACTCCAGGTCAAGCATGCCCTGTGGTCCCTGAAACACACTAGGTTGCCAGCCCTCCTTATTGACTTTCAGCACCCTCCTGGTATCTATTCTTTTTCTGTATAGAAGAGTATATTCATTCATTTACTCAACAAGTATTTACTGAGCCCTGATTATGTGCCAGGCACTATTCTATGTGCAGGGGATCTACTCAGTGGACAAGAGAGACAGGAAGCTTACAGGCTAGTGGACAAGAGGAGAGACTCCAGAGGAAACACACCAATAGACAAGTAAGTTAGGATGATAAGTGCAAGCAAAAAAAACCTTGCTGTTACATAATAATATATTTTGATTGGGTGGTCTTAGGGATTTATTGAAGCATTACATTTGACTTCAATATTAATTTAAGGCAGGTTGTACAGGCAGAATTATGGCAACTGCAGAAGCCCTCAGTGGCAGTAGGCATATAAAATTAGGAGAAAAATGCTTATATGATTGAATGTGTATGAAAAGGGGAAAGCAACTGGCAGGGGTGGGGCAGAGAACATGTGAGGTATACTGGAAGAGGTAAAAATTGGTCTTGATATTTGAGTTCATTATAAGGATATTCTGAGTGCAATAGGAAGGTGACGGAAAGTTCTTTGGTGCAGGGTAGTGTTATAAATTGATTTACATCATAAAAAGTTCATTATAGCTGCTAAATTAAAAAAAATAGATAATAGAGAAAAGAATTGGAGGAGACCAGATGTGGACTATTAGCAGTTTCCAGGTAAGAGTAACTGGTTGCCTGACCTAGTGTGGTAGCAGAGGAGGTGGAAAGAAAAAAAAAAAAAAAGGAAGTTAGAGCTACTTTCGCCTGCTGATGGAGATCATGCAAATGGCAAGAGAAAACCTGACATTCCTAATGGCTCTCAGGTTTTGGCTTGAAACTTGTGGCGCAGTGTGAAAGTATGGAGGGAAAAAAGAGTGTTAGGAGTAGGAAAAACAAAACTTGTTTCATTTGAAATGCCACCTAAACATTAGGCTGTTGAATACTCTGCAGGGAGCAGTCATTACCATGGACATAAATGTGAGAATCAACAGTATTGAGATTACAGTAACTCCTGGACCAGAATGAGCTAAACAACAGACAGAAGGCAGAGTCGATCCCAGGATTGAATTGTGAGTTGTAACATTTAGAAGTTCCATCATGGGGAAGAGTCAGCAAAACTATTCATAAAGGGTCACTTTTATGGTAGAAGTAAAGTAGAAAACTTTAAACTCTATCATGCCCCAGAGAATGAGTATTAAGAAAGAGGATGTAGCTATATGAAATGTCTGTAAGAGAGGGAGATGAAAGCAAAGAGGTGCACTTTGGATGTGGCAGTGTGGAGGCTGCAGTTGACCTTGTCAGAACAGTTTGAGTGGGGTGCCTGGGATGCAAGTATATGTGTACATTGAAGATAAAATGGGCGGTGAGGAAATGCAAATAGCATGGACGGATGACTTTCAGGGAGAGCTGAGACAAAGAGCAAGAGATCCAGCTGTAGGTGGACAGGTACTAGGATCAAGAAGAGGCTGCTAGTTATTTTTGTGCAGAAAAGAGTGGAGAATGAGTAGACGCTGCTCCAAGGTGGGAGGTAAATTTCTATGGGAACAATGTCCTTGAGTTGATGAGACATGAGATCCAGAATATCAACAAAGTCACTGCCTCAGACAGGAACAGAGACTTGTCTTGCCTGTGACAGGTGGGAAAGCAGGAGTGTGGGCACAGCTTTGGGAAGGTCAGTCCATGTGGCGGTGGGAGGACTGTTGCTGCCTCTCAGTAGTTCGTGATCTGCAGGAGAGAGACACGTCGTGCACACTGAGCTCCGTGAGTCAGACAGCGGTCTGAGCAGAGAAGCAAGTGCTGTGGGAGGGCAGTGGTGGGAGGATTATCTTACAAGTTTGACAGAGGAGGGAGCATCTCACTTGGGCCTTTAATAATCATGCTGATTTTTAACTTAGTTATCAGTGACTTTGGGGGCATTTTTTCTAGAAGTCCCCCTGGTAAAAGTTATTTTATCAAGGAAACCCAAGTGAAATTGGGCAGAAGGGGTGTCTAGTCCCTTCGTGGTGGCCAACTGAAATCGGGCAGAACGGACCTCAAATGCCCAGGCTCTGCAGCAAGAGCCACCAAAATGCCCCAAAAGGCCAAAAGGCCAAATACAACAAAGGACAGCGCCTGATGAGAGGACAGGTCACTGCCTGTGGGTTCTCACCCGCGCGCAAAATTGCTGGAGACTTCAGGCTACAGGAACAACAACAGCAAACATGGGGTTTATTGTACAAACGGGGGGAACAGAGAGTTCACTGCAGCCTCAGGTGTCGGCCGCCTCACCCAGAATGCAGCAGGGACGGCAGCTCCTTGGGAGGTGCTGGGTTAGACCCACAAACAGGCCTCTGAGATACCAGGCGCAGGCCTCTGGGGCTCCTTTCAGGCTACGTCAGAGACAGCACCGGAGGCCCAGTCTCTTCAGAGTCCTTCGGCTTCTCTTCCTCTTCGGAGGGCAGCTGCTGGTGCTTCTTTTCTTCTTTCTTCTCTTCTCAGAGGCCAGGAACTGACTTCTCTCTTCTCTCTCCGGAGTCTGGAACCGTCGTCTTTCTTCTCCTGGGGGCTGGTCGTGTCGTGTCTTCTCCTGTTCGGTTCAATCTTTTCCCCCCTCTTCGGTTCAGTCTTTTTTCTTTTCCTTCCATCTTTCTTTTTTTCCCTTTTTCCTTCTTCCTTCGGTCCAGTCTTTTCCTCCCTTGACTTTTTTCTTCTCGGTCCCTCCAGTCCTGGCTTATATCCTCTCCCAGAGTACCATCCATAAGTCTTATTGGACCTTGTTCAATCCTGGAGCTGATTGGACTGACCCATCAGCTCCTAGCACCTGATTGGTCCATACAAAAAACAGCAGTTACTGGGCAGGAGCAAATGCTATAAATGACTCTGGAGCAGCGGGATAAGAGGCCCCACCGCTCCTGCAGGCACCCAAGCTGCTAGGGCAGCTAGGTTCTGGTAACACAAGGAGGACACAGGGTGATCTCTTGTTCCTAGCAGGCCTGGCCTTCCCCAAACACTACATTCCTCTCAGCTATCAGTGCTTTTTCAAGTGCCCTGTTCTCCTTTTAAAGCTTCCTCTATACCTTTCCTTTGGATCATTTTCTTCAAGGCTTAGTTGATGTGTCACCTTTTGTAGAAGGTTTTCCCAACAAGTTTGGCTTGGTTTTCTTCCTGTGTGTAGTTGGGCAGGAAACAGGTTTCCTATTTTGGGAATGTGTTGTGATAAGTGTTGGCCTGATAGAAAATATTGAAAGAAAAGAGCCTAGTCCATGGTGGTAGCCACTCCAGACTCAGGTGAGAAAGAGGGTCAGAGGGGCTCCTGGGTATTGAATTGAAGGCTGCCAGGATGGGACACTGTTTGCAGTTTTGGAGAAATCCTTATTCATGTGGATGAATTGTGGAGTCTAACCTTGCATTTGACTTTGATCAGAGACTGTCTCTCTGCTTATTATGAAACAAACAAGCAATTAAGAATCATAAACAAATCCTCTTAGATTGGGGGTCAGAAATTTCACTTGATGTCCAAGAATAGGTCATTTTGTGTGGGAGTCAAGTGTTACCAGCACCATTTCCATATCTCCACAGTTCTGGGTTGAAGCTTTATTTATGAGTGTGTGGTCTCTGATAGGAATGCGCAGTAGAACAAGATTTCCTTTCTTGCATCTCTTAAACTATTGAGAGGCTGTACCTCTGTATCTGAATATGGTGATAGAATAACACATCCCCTCCCTTCACCAGCCAATCAGATGTCCACGTCCTAATTCCCAGAACCTGTGAATGTATTGTGTTTTGTAGCAAGGGGTAATTAAGGTGTTGTTGTAATTAAGATTGCTTGCTAATTCTGTTGATATTGAAATGGAGAAATTATTCTGGATTACCTATGTGGGATGACTAATCATAAGGGTGATATAATTAAATGAGGGTAATGAGAAATTCTGGGTCGCAGAGTCAATATGGAAAGGACTGAACTGGGCATTGCTGACTTTGAAGGTGGGGAATGCGGTCAACCTCTAGAACCTGGGATAGCAAGAAAATGGATATAGCTCTAGAATCTCTTGAAGGAACACTGTTCTCCCACCACCTTGGCTTAAGCTCAGTGAGTTCTATTGTGGACTGTTCTATTGATGTTCTGTTGATGACCTGCAGGCCTGTAAGATAATGCATTCCTGTTGTTTTATACCACCCAGTTTGTAGTGATTTTGTTCAGCAGCAGAAAGGAAATCATAGGGGACTGTGCCTCAACATCGGAACCTGAGACTTCACAGAAAACCCACACATAGTAACAGATTAAAAATTGGTGACAAGGTGAAAACACCCAGTAGTCATATCCCAAATGCTGTGTGTTATAAGAGTGCCCTTCTAATCAGGAGGCACTGAAGGCATAGCAGATTTAAAACATAAGCCCTCAGAGACTCAGTTTCCTTAGCCTAACAGTAGGATAGTGACAAATTAATATGTTGTAGAGGAGATATAAATAAGATGATGTACTTGACATGATTTTGAGTACTCTAATTTTCCTTTCATATTTCTGGTATAATTTAACAACTTTTAATGTTTTAGAAAGAATACTAGCCTGAGAGACAGAAAAATTGGGTTCAGGTCTCAGCTTCACCTTTGGTGAACTTATACAACCACTTCATTTACCTTTCTACAAACTAGGCTTTCTCATTAGTAAAATACAGATAAAAAGACCTATTCATCTATGCTAAAAGATAATGATAAAAGCTAGTGTGGCTTTATACACCATGATAGCATTGTATATGTAAAGAATTATCATTATTAATATTAAATTTCACTATGCCTTGGCTGCATCTTGGTCAGTTAGATACTATGTGCAATTCAAACTCTTATTGACCAGTTAAGCTCAAATGTTACTCTTTCCTCAAAAAGCTTTACAATGAGTGAGAAAAGGAAGACTGAAAGGCAGATGTAAAATTGGCCTCATCAGGAGCAACTTATTTTTCCAGTCACTGGCTAGGAGAGAATGCCCTTTCTGGATATATTCATTCAGATTTTAGGTCAGTCTTCAGTAGACAAGGCATTAGGAATCACCCTTCCATATTTAGATTGATTTCTGGGAAAGGTGTAGTCACCCCAAATCCAGTTCTGTTGCTTAGAGTTCCGAACACAATTCTCTGAACTGTCCGTTAATCTTAATGATTGTTAAGCCTTCAGAAATTCTCTTGGCATCTGTAAAATAGTAAAGCTCAGTGAATGAATAAAGGTATTATTTCTGTTGTATAAAGACAATCTGCTTTTTTTTTTCTTAACAAAATGAGGCTTCTTTCTAGTTATCAAGGAACTTAATAAGCTTAGTACATAAATTTAATTCTGAGTTTTCATTTCTATGATATGAGGACTTGAGTGTGTTTTAAGACACACATCCCTCTTACACAAGTCCAAAAAATTATTCTACAAAGCAGGAAGTATATTCAGTTTAACTATACACATATAAAGTGCTTAGAGTAGTGTACAAAACAAACAGATTAATGTATTTTCTGTTTTCAAAATTTTATCTGTGTGAACTGGTGTGGGCTTATTTATAATTTTACTATTAGCCCATGCTCTGGATGTTGAACTGTTTTTTACCCCTAAAGGTAATGTTATACCTATAATTGAAATATATTACACCAGTTAAAGACCACTAGATGGTATAAAGGTATATGAAGTAATAAATAATGATTATCTCAGATAATATTAGAAGTAAGTCTATTCTAAAACTTAAGTTATTCTTGATAAAGTTCAGAGAGAAAAAAAGACTTTGAGGTCTTTAGGCTGTTAATTTTTTTTCTTTTTTAAAGAAGTTTGTTTCTAATTTTCCGGCCCACGTACATGTCATTATTACAAATAAAACATAGCAGTAACTAAACTGTTCATTGATATAGCAGCTTTTCTTTACTTGTTCATGAAATCTTAAAGTCTTATTTATAATATTATATGGCATAGGCTGATTAAATGATAGGGCATATAATTACAATGGTTTAAAGTATCTTGAGCAGAAACAACATTGAATATTTTATACATAGTAACCGGTGTTGGTTTATGAAAAATATAACCTTACCCACACTTCCATTATAAAGTCCTACTTCTAGTCACTTAGCTGTCACCAACTCATCACTTGGCTATCACTTCAGATGGGAAAGGAAACACTGAAAACATCACTTGAAGAAACATTCAGCTTATCTGGCTACTTTTATGATTTTCCAGATGCAATAGGATGAAAAAGCTATATAAATGCTATTTCCCTCAGTAGCAGATCAAACAAAAGGACAGATTTTTATCTTTGAAACAGTTCCTGTAGGGGGAAAACAAAATTGAAAAATGGGTTAGAAAGAAAGAATAACATTTGTAATTCTTGTCTGTCTTATTAGTAAGAAAATCAAGGAATTCTTGATAGGTAGGTACCAGCCCTACATGTACTGATGGAGCAGGATATTATTTACAGTATGCATTTCAGATCAACAAAGGAGATTTAAAAATTTGAAAGTACTTCTACAATCAGTCTAATCAACCAAAATTAGATTTGGGAAAGACTATCCATCTGAAATTTGCGAAAGCGTTTCATTTATTCATTCACTCAGTCGTTCAATCATCCTTTCTTTTATGTCAAAAGTACAGAATGTAAGTTGGGTGCACTGGCCAGATTCTAAATGTAGTGTGTTTAAAATAACTCAAAAAAGGATAAATAAGAACATATGATTAGGGGCCTCCCTGGTGGTTCAGGGGAGTCTCACCCCTATCAAACTCTCACCAGCCACTGCCACATAAGGTAGGGAGGTAACCCAAATTGCGCAACAGACCTCTCTTGCCTTTCCCGCTGCTCCCCTCAGCAGTGTATTTCAGTAGATCTTCCTGTTCTGCTCCCCACTCTGTCTCTAGTGTATCCTCTCATCCCTTGCACCTCTGGTCCTCACTGTAGTTCTTGTATAAATAAGTAAAAATGAGCATCTTATTAATGTAGAATATACATATTTTGATTCTCAGTGATGCCCACTTGAAACATAAAATATTATAATGAATGTTACTTAAATGAAAAAAAAATAAAAACAAGTATATACTAATTTGTTCAGTTTTCTTTAAAGCCTAGAATAGTGTATAATGACAGGTTTCTCAAAGCTAAACCAAAGATACGGAACAAATTTGTCGGACTTCCTAGAATCTACTCTCCCTGGACCCTAATTCTAGGAAATTGGTTGCAGTATTGCTTTGTTCTCCCTGATAGGACATGTTCTGGGAGCTGATTCACTGACTACAGCGAATGAAGTAAGTACTGAATTGGGAAACACTTTAATATTGATGTTTAAGTGAACAGATAAATTGATCTGTTTTTTAAAACACCAATTTATTTGTGCAGATATGTTTTTGACATATTTAAAATTAATTTTCTTAAGTAGAAGTGGTTTTAGGCATTTTTATGTAGAACTTTGATTTTCTCACCTGTTTGTACTTTCATTATCTTGTACATTGTCAGGTAACAAAGATAGTGATTTATTCCATTACAGGGTGACATCGTCATGTAATGCATGTAAAACCAGGGTTTTAGATGTAGGTTGAGGAAGCAATCTATGTCCCTGCCTGCAGCATTGCAAGTTTTGTTGAGTTCATCTCATTTCAAAAAACGAGATCACATTTTTTCTTTCAAAAATGTTCAAGACCAGTACCTGCCCAGAATCTTGGTGAGAGAGAGAGAGAGAGAGAGAGAGAGTGAGAGAGAGTGTGTGTGTGTGTGTGTGTGTGTGTGTGTGTAAAGGTAGAATCAAGAAAGGGACACACTCCTGTCATCTGATTTATGAAACTGTGGTGGTTTGTCTGTTCCGGAACCTTAATTTCCTTATCTGCAAAATGTCCTCATCCTAGAATTGCTATAAATGTTAGAGTCCTTCCAACAAGTGAAATTTATTGAGGGCCTCCTAATGTCAGGAACTCTGATGGATGTTAGTAATACAGTGGTTAACAGAATAGAAGACTGTTACATAAGGGATGGATATGTACCTTCTTAACTCTGTGCTCTTACAGTTTCCCTTCAATTAATGTAACTGGTGCACTTACTGAGGTGGTTGGTGATGGTTCTGGTGGAGTAATGGCAGTAGTAGTAGTGGTAGTGGTAGTAATAGTAATGATTGTAGTATAATAGCAGTAATAATAGTAGTGGTACAGTAGTACTAGTAGTGACAGAGGCAGCAAGAGTTCAGTAATATTGACTCCTATACCAGACTGGGTATGTCTTGACAGTCTGATAATCACTTCTAATAACCAATACTTAACACAGGCCTACCCAATACTTAACACAAGCAGATGAGTAGATATCTATGTACTTGCTGAATGGAAGCATTGAATTTTTGGTTTGTAGGTAATTATGGAATTTACAGGTAGAAGAAAGACAGCAAGATTCGGATAAGGACCATATGATTACTCAAACTTCTGCTTATTTATCACAGGGCATGAATTGATAAGGAAGTGAGAGGAAAGGAGTGGGTATAGGTTTCAAATGTTGCTTTATAAATTTATCAACTCTCTGATCTAATTCTAACTTCAGTGTATTCTTAGGAGGAAATGGGATTATAAAGGCTAAATCATTTCCCCAGAGTTGCTCAGATAGTGAGTGATGCATTTAGACTAGACTCATAGCTCTTATGTACCCTAGGTAAAACCAAAAACTTCTTTTGGGTAAACTAACACAGAGTTCAGAATTGAAAGCTTCAGAAAAATGGCTTGAAAAACCCATGTTCCATTACTGCTAACAGAGAAAAAGGACCTTCAACTCATATTCAGCTGAGGCAAGTTCACTTTCAACAAGAAGAGACAAATGGACCTGTAGGGCTGTGGTGCAGGGTGGGCAGATGGGCAGTATCTAGAAGGACAAAGACCTAGACATTGTGGTCAGTAGACATAAACTACTTCGCTAGAGGGAAATAGTTCAATAGGATTGCTTATGTGTTTGTCTATTTTTTATTGAAGTAGTATTGTGTCATAACATTATGAAAGTTTCAGGTGTGCATCACTAGTAATTAACATGCATATTATATTACATTAAATTCACTAATTAAAGTTGAATTTTATCTTTCTCCACATCATTGCCCCTCTTTCCCAAATTACCCATCCTACAGATGAGGTAAATAAAACAAAAATAAATGTTTGGGCTATAAGGCCAATTTGTGGTTAACTAATAGGATACTGACAGTACTTTAGTCAAAAGTTTTTGGTGATTTAATATAGCCTTAGAATAGTTTGGATCTCTCCTAAGATTAAATCATGCGTTATCCTAAATCATTTCTGTCCATTTTCCCTGGTGGTGTTTTAATCAGTTCTCCAGGTTTTACAGTTTATGCTTGAAATTAAAAGGGCAGATATTAGTGAAATTTACTTGAGACCAGTTAACTTCTTAAAGAATAGTGGTCATTTTGATGGGAGACCTGTAAGTAATAGTTACCGAGATGCAACATCTTCAATTAAGCTAAAAATGTTGACTTTTCAGCAGGGAAAAAGATATAGGAGATGTGCTTAGAAGAAAGAGTAATGTAAGTAGGAAACATCATAAAAATAATCAGTCATGATAGTTTTGAAAGGTAACTATTATGGAAGGGAAGCTTTAGAACTCTCTTGCAGTAGGTTTTCCTACAATAGACATTGCACCTTTTCTTAGAGACAAAGTATATTAATTCAACAATCATTCATTCATGTATACTTAGTTCTGCTAAGGATGTAGAGGAAAGTGAGCTGTAGGTCATGCTCATAAAAATGTAAAATTTAGGGTAGAACATAATTAACATAAGCTCATCAATATTGTAGTAAAAAGAAAAATGTAAAAAAAAACCTACTGTGTTACCTCGCACATATGTATAATTGTTCTCACTTAAAAAAGGAGGAAACACAAGTTTAAGTGGGTTGTACTAACTGTCCAAGTTCACACAGATATGCATTCAGAAATAAGATTCAAATTCAAGTCTCTCTCATTCCAAAGTCAGTGTAGCCACTAAGTAACTTGACTCACAATGTTAGTTATTTGAGATAATAGATTGATGTATCAAAGCTTTGAGGAGAAACTATCATTTGATTTGTACATTGAGATAGAATTACAGCAAATCTAATTTTAGAGTGTGGTCATTGCAGACTGGCAGGTTTTTGGGGTTGGTGTGCAATAAAAGCTGTATGTAGATCTTCACCAGTTTTTCCTAACTGACTAGTATTTGAGAAACTGAACACAAAATCCAAATGTAAATCTGGTATACAGATCATGGGGAATTTTTTAGAAATAATTCCACATAGATTTAATTTTACCTCCTCTAGTCAATGAACTACTGAGTGAACTATTTTATATTTTGTGAGCTAT
>PVIJ01021337.1:0-18745 GCA_004024925.1 Scalopus aquaticus | reverse complement strand
GATCCAGAAGATGTGGTACATATACACAATGGAATACTATTCAGCATGGAAAGAAGATAAACACATGCAATTTGCATCGACATGGATGGAATTAGAGGGGATCATACTCAGTGAAATAAGCCAGAAAGAAAGAGAAAAATATCGAATGGTTTCACTTATAACAGGACTATAGGGAGGCTGGGTGGGAGAGAGACAATCATTGGGGGGGGAGGGGGGGAGGAAGGAGCCGGAGGGAGGGAAGGGAAAGGGCACAAAATGGAATAGAAAAGAACACAAGGGACCATGGAGATGGATCACGGGTGAATTGGTGGTGGGCTACCCTAGGGGAATACAAAATGTAAAAGACATAAATAACAATAAAAATATATATTAAAAAAAAAAAAAAGAATATAGATAATTTGCTACAGGACTCATGAAAATTAAAATATAATTAATGTCTGCATTTTTAAAAGAAATGAAGTAAAATTGCTAACATATAATGGGCCTATTTCATCACTGTCTGATGAAATCTTTTCCTCATGTAATGCAAACTACCACTGCAATTCTGTAGATAGTTGGAATTTGCTGCATAAAACAATCTATTATTTCAATTGGCACAAATTTTTGTGTAATGAATAGAGGTCAAAGATTATATAGGTACAGACATTAAACGGGAATATTTTGCTTTATCTGTGGAAAAAATGAGAAGTAAAAATATAGTTAATATTATTTATATTTCTTAAAATATCAAACTCCAAATGAGTTTAGGTTAAAAATTTTGCTGTGGGTCTCCCTGGTGGCACAGCGGGTTAAGTGCAGTGTTGTGGAGCTGTCAGTGGCTGCGTGAGAGTTTGACGCCCATCCAGGAGATTCCCACCTGGCGTGGCAGACCTCTCCAGCCTCCCCAGCTGCTCCCCTCACCAGTGTATTTCAGTCGACCTGCCTGTTCTGCTCCCCACTCTGTCTCTGGTGAACCCTTTCGTTGCCCCACACCTCTGGCCTGCACCCCAACTAGTATGCAAAAATAAATAAATCTTTAAAAAATTTTTGCTGTATATCTGCTAAATGTATAGCAAAATAGTATAGATGAAAATGAAGGGTATGGCTTGAGCCAATGGAGAAAATTATAGACTATTTGTTAAGATGTTTAATTAATTGATAGCTGTATATTTTCTTGAATTAGTTTCAAATGGGCACATATAAAATTAGATAATTTATCAATCTCCCATTTAAAAAGAGTATATTTTACCATGTAACACATTATAAGCTCATGTCAGCTTATGTGTGTTCTGCTCAATATGTTTTAAGAATTAGTGTGTCAGTGAAATTCATATTATTCACATCTTACAATTTCTCCAAAGTTTACATAAAACAAGGTAAGATATATATATATACATATACAAAAGCATAAATAAAGTTAGTAATATTCAAATTCCTAATTTTAAGTGCATCAATAAGGCTGAATTTCTCCCAGGTGCTACTAATGTATTATAATAACATCTACCTATATTGAAAAATCTGTGGGAATAAACAAGTAATTCAACACAAAACATTATATATCTTAGCAATGTCTTTTGACATTTTAAGAACCTGCCACAGAAACATTAATATACTGATTATGTACATGTTTTTACTTTTAATTTTTGTACTTATTATTCATCAATAGTTGTAAATAGTGGCATTCAAATGCCTATGATCATTACTAGTTGTTTATGCTTTACATCTATTCTGAAATACCCATGCCAAGATCATTCTGGCTCTTAAATATTTTTAATATCATCCTACTTGAAAATAGAATTTTGTTGGCTTATACATATGAAATCAAGAATTTTGCATTGATTGCTAGTCCTAGCACATAAGTCATTTTTTTTCAGAAGTGAAAACCATTTGTTCAACTTAATTAGAAAATAAAGCTCTTTGTTTATAATTTCTTAAAAGTTCACATCATAAATACAACTTTGTCACAATAAAGAACATTGTGAATGGCAGAAATACTGCAACAGACACATTCCAAAGACATGACTTTTTTATGTATTAATAATTTCATTTTAAAAATCAAATTTTCATTTTGAAAATCACTTACTGATTTACATCTTTTTTAAAGATTTATTGTATTTATGCATACAAGCTGGGGTACAGGCCAGAGGCATGGGGCAGTGAGAGGGTTCACCAGAGACAGAGTGGGGAGCAGAACAGGCAGATCTACAGAAATACACTGCTGAGGGGAGCAGCGGGCGAGGCAGACGAGGTCTGCCGCGCCATGTGGGAATCTCCCCGGCCAGGCATAGAACTCGTGTTGCTGCCGACAGCTCCACAGCGCAGCGCTCAACCACTGCGCCACTGGGGAGGCCCTGTATTTATCCCTTTTTGATATAAATTGTTATCTTGATTTTTTTCTTCAAGTTTTTCATTTGCATATAGGAAAACTATACATATACAGATATATGTATGTGTGTGTTTAAATAAAACAGTCTGCCACTTTACTGTGCTGATTCATGTTCTAGTATATTTTAAATGGAGTCTTTAGAGATATATGTATTATTAAGGCTTCTGCAAATTCTTATAATTTTATTTTTTTCCCCAGTTTGAATACTTTTTATATGTTTCTGTAGCCTAATGGCTCTAGATAGATCTTCCAGTACTATGTTTATTATAGTGTTGGAACTGGACTTTCTTGTCTTCTATATTAGAAGAAAAGCTTTCAGTCTTTCACTTTCATTGACTGTGATGTTAACTGTGGGTTTGCCATACATAGTCATTATGTTGAGGTATCTTCCTTCTACACCCACTTTATTGATTGTGCTTATCATAAGCTTTTGTTGGATCTTGTCAAGTGTTTTCTCTGCATCTGTTTAGATGATCATGTGATTTTTATCCTTCTGCTTTTGATATGGTGAATGACATTAGCTGATTTGTGTATATTAAACTATCTTTGCATCCCTGAAATAAATTCCATTTGATCATAACTTATTACCTATTTTATGTATTGCTGAGCTCAATTTACTAAGATTTTGTTGAGGTGTTTTGTACCTGTGTTCATCAAGGTAATTAGTTATAGTTTTCTTTCTTACTAATATCTTTGTCTCCTTGGTGGCAAGAGAATTTTGACCTCATAAAATATATTTGGAAGCATTTCCTGTTTTTCAGGTTTTTTTTTTTTAAGATTTATTTATTTATACATACAAGCTGGGTACAGGCCAGAGGCACGGGGCGGCGAGAGGGCTCACCAGACAGAGTGGGGAGCAGAACAGGCAGATCAGAAATACACTGCTGAGGGGAGCAGCGGGCAAGGCAGGAGAGGTCTGCTGCACCATGTGGCATTCTCCTCGGCTGGGCGTGGAACTCACATTGTGCGCTGCTGACAGCTCCACAGTGCAGCGCTCAACCGATGCGCCACCAGGGAGCCCTGTTTTTCAGTTTATTGGAAGTCTTGGAAGATTGTATGATTCTCCAATTTGTTTGCAACAGATGTTCATAGTTCTCTGTTATGATTCTCTGTATTTCTGTTGTAAATTTTCTTCTTTCACTTCTGATTCTGTTAGATTTTTGTGTTGTTGTTAATAAGCCTACCTAGAAATTTGCCTATCTTGTATATCTTTTCAAAGAACCAGCTTTTGGCTTCATTGCTCTTTTGAACTGTCTTTTGGGACTGTACTTCAGTTACTTTTGTTCTAATTTTCATTATTTCATTTCCACTAGACTTTTAGTTTCATTTGTTCTTCTTTACTTACCTCTTTGAGAGGTGAAGTTGGATTATTTTGTGGAGATCATTCTTATATCTTCATATGGGTCTGTGTTGCTATAAACTTCCCTTTAGTGCTATAAACACTGCTTTTTCTTTATATGTTATGGCAGTTCATGTCCATTTTCATTCATTTACAAATACTTTTTAATCTTAACATTTTTCCCTCATTTATCTATTAACCTATCATTGCACATGTTTGGTCTCTACATTTTTGAGTTTTTTCCTGCTTTTTTGTGGTTGGTTTCTTGTATAATATCATAGTTATTAGAGAAAATGCTTAATGTTTATATGTTATTATATAATAAATTAATTAGTGAATTTATTTACTCTTAATGAATTTATTGGCTCTTGTTTTGTCACCCATTGTGGGGTCTATCATCAAGAACATTCCATGTGCACTGTTACAGCTATTGCTTTCTTTAATTTTGTGACTTTTGTCTGGATCTTATTATCGCTCCCCTTGTTGTATTTCTTAATTTGTTCATTTATTGTTCTCCTAATTTCATTAAGCATCATTCAGATTTCTGCTCTGAAGTCTTCTTTAAGAAGTTTGGTTAATTATTTTGCATTAAGAAGTTTTCCAAAGGTTTTGTTTTGATGCATAAGTTGGGATGAATTCTGCTTCCTCATTCTTTTTGATGTTCTGTGATTATTTCCATTGATTAACCTAGAATGTTTTCCTTCTCAACCCTGCTGTGATAGACTTGCTTTAGAATTTTAACCAGGAGTGTGGGTTGGAATCTATGCTTTCTGTTATTGTAGTGGTTGAAACCTCATCCCCTCTCTGGATGAATGGAACTCTGGAGCCAAAACTAGAACCCAACCTAAAGGATCTGGGCCAGATATATATGGGATATAGAATTTGTTGCAGTGATTGTCAAGTGCAAAAGCCTTCCTTGGTGTTTCAGCTGCTTGACATGAAGGATGAGTCTATAATAACTGTCTGGTTAAGGGTCATTAAAGCAAATCACTGGCAGTTTTCTTCCATGAAATCAAATTTGAAGTGACCCTTCAATTTGTAACCTAGTTCGGAGCTCATAAAGTTTTGCTGTCTGTCTTTTGTTCTGAGGCTCTATCACATGCAGAATAGCCAAGCGGCTATGAATGTAGGCCCTTGGTTCTATCTGCTTAGCACACCTTGATACTATCAGCTAAGCACATGCATGGCAGTCAGTCTCTTTATGGAAGATGGTATTTGTCTGACTGTGATCTACTAGGTCCTCAGGGAAGCCCCAGATGTTTGGGAGGTGATGAAGTGAGTGACTTCTGGGACTGCCAAACAAGCCACCTGCAGAGCCTGACCCTCAATTACAGGCCTGCCCAGTGGTTCATATTCTTTTGGGGAGATTGTAGGGTGGTGCCTGCTGATCTGCAGTAGGCTAGAAGAAGGGGGAAAGACCTAGGATTTCATACTGAGACAAGAAAGGTGGTTTTTTTCTTGACTGCCAAGCTATGTACCTGCATCCCTAGATATGTCACTCAATTTCTGCCAGGCTATTACTGTTCTTTATAATACTGGTACTCACAGTCTCTGGTGGGATAGGAACCCAGGGAAATCCCAGGAGGGAAATCCCAGGAGTCCATTATGTGCTTGTCCCCACTTCTCCGCAGTAGTTCCAGAGATGTGTATCTGCAAATTCACATGTTATTCTGTCCATTCCCCACTTTGACACAGCATAAAGTGAATGTGCTGTTTCCTATTCTACCACCGCTGAGTTTGTGGCTCCACTCTTCCTCCTCTAACTTTACCGAGACCATAGGATTTTTGGCCACCTACCTTCAATAATGCAGGTGTGTAGGTAATCAGCTGTTCTTTGGTGATACATTGATAGGAGAAATATGATTTTTTTTAAAGATTTATTTATTTATGCATACAAGCTGGGGTACAGGTCAGAGGCACGGG
This sequence comes from Scalopus aquaticus, assembly GCA_004024925.1. Taxonomy (NCBI): domain Eukaryota; kingdom Metazoa; phylum Chordata; class Mammalia; order Eulipotyphla; family Talpidae; genus Scalopus; species Scalopus aquaticus. Next base: position 13,118 of record PVIJ01021337.1, on the reverse strand, counting down.
GCGGCGAGAGGGTTCACCAGAGACAGAGTGGGGAGCAGAACAGGCAGATTGACGGAAATACACTGCTGAGGGGAGCAGCGGGAAAGGCAAGAGAGGTCTGCCGGGCCATGTGGGAATCTTCCTGACCGGGTGTCGAACTCACGTCACTGCTGCTGACAGCTCCACAGTGCAGTGCTTAACCGCTGCGCCACCAGGGAGGCCCAAAATATGATATTTTAAGCTGTTGTCTGGATAAACTTAGGGGAATGTTTTCACGATGTAGCTTATGTCAATGTTTTCTGGAAATGTCATAATTTCTTTAGAAATACAGAAGATATCTTTATATAGATTAATTAGAACAGGGTTAACAAAACAGGATGCCAGGGGGAAGACCTGTTTCTGTACCTCAGAGATCCTACAGGACATGGCTTTTCAAGAAGCTACTTTTATGAGGTAAAAAAATGTCATCAGGTATTGGGCTTGAAAATTGTTTTGTTTCATTTCCCCCCCACAGATTTAATTTCTTCCTTAAGACTCCCCCCAAATGCATAAAAACTCTGGCAACATGACTTTGACCAATAAGATATGTCAGTACATTCCTCAGTCATTTCTATGTCAGCGTGGGAAACGATGGCCAATGTAAATCCTATGAGACAATTATAATGATTTTTGCTAGTTAACCAGGATGATCTACTCTGATAATGTAAATAGTGGAATAAACAATTCATCTACTCCTCAATGATCTATTTTTGGTGTCAAGTGGAAACTACCAAGACTTCCTTAGTCCTCCTCCATTCAAGAAACTGACAGCAATCTGTTCTCCCTCTGTTTATAGTTCCTCCCTCAATGTAGAAAAAACAATTTTACGGGTGTGTATCAGGTGCTTTGAAGCAGGTTTGTATAGTTATCCATTTAGGATTAGATGAACTATATTTTATTTGTGATATAAAATTCTAATTGTCCCAAAAGCTCTATAGATAACACATTGTCTTTACGGGAGTCTGACATTATGAGAGAGAGAATGAATTGAGTAACTTTATCATTGACCAAGCTTGAAAGGAAACACACACACACACACACACACACACACACACACACACACACACACCACTAAGTATTTGGCATCTATTGAAATTAACTTCTAGTGTGAGGCCTTCTCCTTTCTTGATTATTCATTTTATTTAAAACATAATAACCTAGACAGGGGCCTCTCCGGTGGCACAGTGGTTAAGCACTGTGCTGTGGAGCTGTCGGCAGCGGTGACGCGAGTTCGACGCCCGGCCAGGGAGAATCCCACACGGCGTGGCAGACCTCTCCTGCCTCGCCCCCTGCTCCCCTCAGCAGTGTACTTCTGATCTGCCTGTTCTGCTCCCTACTCTGTCTCTGGTGAACCCTCTCACCGCCCCACACCTCTGGCCTGTACCCCAGCTTGTATTTATAAATAAAAAATAAATCTTAAAAAAAAACAAAAAAAACATAATAACCTAGACATGGCCATTAACTTTTGCTACTTTCTGTTTCTATTGATATTGGGAAGAGATAAGTAAGCATCTTTCTCAGAGTGTTAAAGTAAACTTTCCCAGTTATGAGACAACACAAAGGCAAAATAAGTTTTCCCAGGCTGTATAATCGGTCCAGGGTACTCAGGAATCCAATTTAAGAGCACATATTAACCCAATATGCCAAAATCTCTGCTTTCCCTTCACTCTTAAGTGCACAAATTTGCACATACAATTTGAAGGCAAAGTGGTTATTTTAAGCTGTGTTCATCTTTACCAGGCACAAGAAATAAAAAGTTTATAGCTGTAAAATGGAAATCCTTAGATTTTTTCTTTTGAAATTTTAACCCGGGGTGAGATGAATTTGTGCAAAAGTTAGATAAATATAGCATGCTTAGTAAACTTGCTTTTAAAATGGAATTCAAGTCATTTTATCTTTGTGGATTTTTCTTTAATACAAAGGAAATGCATATGTAGGGAAGCAAATAAAAATAAATAAATAAAATATGTTAATCATTCTAGCCTGTCCTCTTGTCCCACCAAATCACAACCCTCATATATAGCTCAACCTAATGTGATTCTTCCAGAAGTTTTTCTAAGTTTATACAAATTTGATTCATGCATATTTTCCTTTCTTCTCTCTCTCTCTCTCTCTCTCTGTCTCTCTGTCTCTGTCTCTTTCTCTCCCTCACTCTCTTTGTCAAATTGATACAGAAGGAGAATAAAGAAATTACTGTGAAGCTTGTTTTCATTAATATATAATGGATATCTTTGCAAATCCAAATGCAGAGGATGACTTTCAAATAACTAAAGAATCTTCCATAGCGGGCACAATATTTGTTATTGTTGCTGTTTTCCAGTATTTGGACACTCAAGCAAAACTACAATAAACACCTGCATCCATGTATCCTTGTGCATGGGACGGCTTTCATTTCTCTGGTATAGACACCTACTGGCGTAACTGCTGGATCAATGAATGCATATATATGTCTCATTTTTATTTACAGTGCTGTATTATTTAATGAAGAGGTTTCATGAACTCACTCCTACCAGTGATATTCATACTGGATATTTTAGTTTTTTTTTTCTTAAGACTTAATTTATTTATTTATTCATAGAAGAACTGGGGTGTAAGCCAGAGGTGCAGGGTGGTGGTGGGGTGGCTGAGAGGTTTTGCCAGAGACAGAGTGGGGAGCAGAACAGGTGAATCTACTGAAATACACTGCTGAGGGGAGCAGAGAGTGAGACAGGAGAAGTTTGCTGAGCCATTTGGGTCAGCTCCTTGGCCAGGATCTAATGCAGGCTGCAGCGGTGAAAACGTGATAGTGCTGAGACTTAACTCCTAGACCATCAGGGAGGCCTTATTTAAGTTTTTTAATCCTTAATTCAGCTGATAAAAATATTATACATTATTTTGTTTAACTCTATGTTTCTCAAATACTAGTGAGGTTGAAAATACTGTTTTATAGTTATTGTCCATTTGTATCACTTCTTCTGTGGCTATGTTCCTTATCAGTTTGTATGCTCTTATGTAACTTTTATAGATATTAATTTTGTCATTTGTATTTCAGATAATTTTATTTATGGGGTTGATAAGCAGTTTTAAATTTTTATATAGTAATGTATTTTTTCTACTATCGTTTTGGTTTCATTATTTTTTTTGAGGTTTTCTTTATTCTAAAATTAAAATATTTCCTACTGGTAAAATGTAAAATCACTAATTTGATGAGATATTTCTATTCTTAGTTTCATTGGAGTACTATTTACAATAACCAAGTTATGAAACATTTGTTCAGTGACAAAGGAGTAGATTAAGATGTTATGGTATATCTACACAATAGACTTAATCAGTTATAAAAAAGATGAACTTTGCCATTTGCAGCAAAATGGATGTTATACTGAAAGGGATTATATTATGTGAAATAAGTCAATAGGCAAAAAATAAATATTGGGTGATTTAATTCATATGTGAAAACTGAGAAACAAAACAAAGAACTGACAAAACAACCACGCAAACCCTAGAGATACGAAGAATATTTATGATCAGCTTTCAAGGTTTGTCTTTGCCCAATCCGTTCTTTGGTTTTTCTATAGTCCACATATAAGTGAAACCATCTGATATTTATCTTTTTCTTTCTGATTTTTTTTGCTTAGCAGCAGCCTTTCCAACACCATCCATGCTGCTGCAAATGGCATGAGTTTACTTGGCATGAGTTTTTTGATTGCTGAATAATATTCCATTGTGTATATACCACATCTTCTTGATCCATTCATCTGTTTGGGGATATTGAGTTTGAATATAAATTTGACTGGAAGACAAACATGGGAAACTTTTTATTAGAGGTATATATGTTATTTTTAAAACAATCATCAAATTCTCTACACTCTTCCCCCTTAAACATGGGTTCATGTCTTAGCCTCTGTCTGCAGATCTGGGCCTTGAGACTGCTTGACAATAGAACACAGTGTGAATCATGCAAGACCACTTGCCAAATCCTGTCCTTAAGAATATGGTTCCTTTATGTCTTATTATGGTGGAGTCTCACCACTGGACTCCTGAGGCACCGTATAAAAAACCTGAGGCTTCTAGGTGTGAAGAAGTGACCACAGTGAGATACCCTGTTCTAATTAAGCTCAGCTGAGGTCCTGACTGACAGTCAGAATCAACTTTCAGACATGTGAATAAGGAGCACTGAGATGATTCTACCTTCCATCCTTCAAGTCCTTCCAACTGATGCCAAATAATAGAATAAATTCTGTGCTATGACACACTTTTTCCATATCCTTGAAGCATAAATTTGGCAAGTCTAATGAGCAGATGTTTTAAACTTCAGACTTGTGTGTCAAGTTTATGTTACTCTCAGAGATGTTAATAGGGATTTTATACCTAAATAGGAGGTATTTAGTGATATCATACCTAAATAGGATACCTAATATCCTCTCAGTATTCAGGTCAGAGCAAGGCAATGACAATGATTACAAGGGGGCTGAACTAGGAATGGGATGAAGTTTGAAAATAACCTCAGGCAATTCAGACACACCCCTGGTCCTGAGGTATGTTTATCTCTGGGCTCTAACACTGCAATTATTTATTAATGATATAGATGTCCTTTGAGTTCATGTGCTACTTTCCCCCCAATCTATTTGGCTGTAACATCAGGACTGATACTGACCTGAGCTGTTTTCACAGGTGATATTGCTTCATGTCCTTGTCTAATGCATTGCACGCTCATAATTAAAGTAATTAGTTTATAAACATTGCTCTGAGACAAGTTTTGGTCAGTCTGTACCAGTTTTTGAATATCAGCAAAAGTGGTGATTTGCTACTGGCTTTGGTGCAGTACCTGTGTGTTCTGCTATTGGGGTTGGTCACATGCAATGATGTGCCTCCCTGACCTATGAAGTATGAGAAGACCTTACTGACACTCCATTTTTGACTCTCATTTCTGAGGTATTATATGACTCTATAGAGGCTACTGATCCAAGAGATAAAGTACATCTGAGATGAACCTCAAAGAGAAGACAATTCAAACCAACACTGGACCTCTCTGGACACTTCTTACAAAGCAGAATTTAGTTCTGATGTGCATCCTTAATTTAATACTGATGTGATATTTTATCCTTTTCCTACAATAAAGTATAGATTTTTAAAACTTGTGGTTGAGTCTTGTGAGTCTTCTTAATGTCTTTAGCTTAGTGTTTGAATGCTACTGTTAGTGTGGATGACTTACGCATATTTTTATGCTGACTTGGGAGTACATTCACACATATATTATGAACCACTTCATTGCATAAGTTACTCCTCTTTTTTATTCCACTGTCTGGTGAATTCTGCTTTTTATTTGTCTTTAAATTCACAGTGTTTTTTTTTTTTACTAAAACCAAGGGCTTCAAAGACTGCTTTCAAGATAAAATATTAAAGTATATTTCTGAGGTGGAAAAGATACATAAATGTGTGTCTAATACACTTCAAGCCTGTATACTAATAGGGTAATATTGACCTATTGTAGGAAAAAAAATTCACAGTGGAAAAATCAAAGACATATATCTTTCTGGAGACTCAGAGATGTACTGGTGTTCTATCAATGTTCTCCTACAACTGCAATGCCTCCCCATCCCCAACCAATGAAGTTCTCTGTAGACAAATTCTTCTTACTGTGGTCATTAAAACTGTGCAAAACTCTAAAACATATGTGGTTGCTCAGTAGTATTACAATTATTATCTTTCTGAACACCACCTTTCATTATTTTGAACTTGGACATACTCATAAAATATCTTCTTGCCAATGAACATGGTTTCAACAATTTTGTAGCCACTAATTCATATTTAATATGACTTACATTGTATGCTTTTTCTTTTACAAAATGTCTAATATACTCCTGATAATTAATCCAACTCTGTATTTGAATGTATTAGGAAGACATTGGATGACCTAGACACTCAACAATGTGTGAAGTATTTAAATAAAACGTGGTAAATAATAGAAAAGTAAATATATATATATATATATATATATTACCTCAAGTGATATGTCACTTTTGAATAAAAGCACTAGGTAGAACACAATTTCCCTTGTTTGCTTTGAAGATAAAAGAAGTATGTAACAAGATGGATTTTCTCTAGGCCTGTGTTCCTGAGTCACTGTAGTAAAGAGTAGTGATTGTGCTAGATATGTAGTATAAACAAGAAATAAACTTCTGAATGTTAAGTCACTGAAATGTTTCGTTACTGTAGCTTATTCCAACTAATAAATATAGCCCTATCTTATATCTGTCTTCTGTTCACATTGAACTTCTGGGATATTCTGTCTTACATAAACTCTAGGAGAGATAACTCTTCAATAATTCTGCTGAGAAAATTCCTCTTTCAAAAAGTTTTCTTAGCACATCCTATCTTATTTATGAATGTAAGAAAACATCTTTGCAATCTATGTTTCAATTGCTATTTACATTGTGTAACCAGAAAAGAGTCTTCCCTAAAATCTGTGTATTGAATTCTAAGGTTAAAATGGAATATACTTTCCTTCAAGTCATTTATTTCTTTGCTTAATTTTCCTGCAATGGTAACTATGCTTTCTATCAATGCCCTACTTCAGTGGTTACTGGTTACACCCATTTTTGCACGATTACAAGAGGAACACAAGCAACAATAATTTTGAAATTCATTACAATGCCAGGGTTTATATGCTCTCATTAAGCATTAATTGGTAGTTGATGGCTATTGCTATTTTTAACACCATTAGTTCATAGCAATATAATTAGTAACGCTAAGTACAGGAACCACATTAATAGCATTACTAATTGTAAATCTGGAGATAGAAACAACATGACTGGTTAATTTCCAGGCAATATCTCATGATAATTAGCTGTAGGACATTTGTGCTGAACTAGAAAGGTAAATAATTTAAATTTTTTCTACATTTTTTGTGGTTTTCAATACTAATACCACAATTTAATGCACAGATCTCTTTCCACGTTCTGATCTTAACATTTTTTTCCTTTTACTTCCCTTCTGATGTATGTAAACAATTATTTATTTTGTATGTTACAAGAAAAATACATTGTCATTTGTTGAACAAATTTTATTTGTTCCATACCAATATAATGAATGACTTACTGCTTCTATTATGTTGTAATTGGCTACCAGTATTGGTTAGTGCAAAACCTCTTACTAGTCTTTGATGGATACCTTCTTTATTCTCATTTCTCTAGCAGCAAACTGGCCAAATTCATAAATTTACTATTAAGTTATACGGTAGCAGGATTAAGTGAAAATGTTCACAAGTTAAGATGAATTATTTTTAAAAAAGAACTAGACATTGTATATTTGCCTTTAATCTGTACAAAACATTGATTCTTTCTGTAGTGACAATGCCTGAACTTTGACAGTCTTTAGACCTACATTAGAGAATATTTTCTTTAATGACCTTTTATGTACTTGCTAAAGGGCATGATTTAGAAAAACATTCTCTATTTTTTTTTCTTTTTCCTTTCTTTTCATAGGAATTTTAGTGGAATTTGTATGAGAGATTGGGAACAATAAAAGACTCTATTTTAGTAAAAAATATTTGAGTCCTTATGTATGAACTTATAAAGTAGATGATTTAATTTTGCATTAATATTTCCAGAATTATTTTTCAGCTAAGCTATGAACTTCTTTGGAGATAATAGTGACAGTATATCATTTCATATATCTTTGTGTTTTACTTTTGGCTTTTTGAATGAACTAGGTTACATTTAAAAATACTGATTTTTCTTTCTTGACTTAGTTTTCCTTATACTTTTCACTTCTGAGTCACTGTGTGTACGTTGCTTCTTCATTGGTAAAGGGAGAAACAGCAAAAATGATGGTTTCAGCATGTTGAAACTGTACATGTCAGTAAATTCTATGATTTATGATTGGATAAAATCAGAAAAAATGAGTTGATTGCTAAGATTTAGCTTAGAATATTAGTAAGCATTCAAAGGCACTTCAAATACTTTTTATACATTGGACAAGAGGGAAAAAGAATAACACATTGTTGGTAAAAAACCTCAAATAGTTTATTTCCCACATTGGCATTTGAGGATTTTTGTGAGAGTAGTAGCTTTATTATTCTCTTTATTGAGCTTTCAACTCTTAACAGAATGTGTGTTAACCTCTCAAAATGTACAATGTTATTATTTAGTTGTAATTAGTTAATGATTATGTCATTTCTTTTGGCAGGGAATGCCTTAACTGATGGAACAATCTCCTACTCCCTTTAAAAATATACATATATAAACAATAGAGGAAGAAAGCATGGGGGAATAATTCTTTCTAATTCTTTCTTTTCCATCACATTAGCACATTAATGTGCGGTGAGTTTAAAAAAGTGGCATGAATAAGCTGTTATACTGTATTGTTGGTAATATTGACTTTTATGGGCAATTTAATTTTAAATCTACAATATATGATTTAACACAGTGTTGCTTTTCCAGAGATGGAATATAAAGGTGATCCTTGTTAAATGAAACACCAAAGAAAAATTATTTCATCTTGTTGGTGATGATTAAGTTTAGTGGAAATAGTGCTACTGTTCGCTTTACCTTCACCAGATAATCATTTTTAAAGTGAAAGGTGATAATTAATTAGTTGCAGCTAATTATTATTGGAAAACCTTGTCTAGATGAGTAGAAGTAGGATATCTCAACTTAATGATAAAATTAAGATGCTTTTCTCTATCTCAAAATTACAAGTTTGAAGATCATATTTATTTTACTTTTTTATCTGCAATTCGGGAACCGAAAGGAAGTGAGTTCTCCATCCAGCCCTCCTCTGCAGGTGTCAGGTGATGATGCTGATCTGGAAAACCAAGACAGGTAACAGAACAGATGACGGCTTGTTGTGAAGTGTGTATTCCAAGTACGCATTTTTATGCCATCTGCCTCAGAGAGCATAAGCTTCTAGAAAAGCTGAGATTTTTTGGATAATAGATGGTCAGTCTAGAAAAAAATACATTAAAAACATATGTGAATATGTTTTGGGAACAAGGCACATGTGCAATAAAAACAAATTTCAGTGACTTGACAAGGATCAGAGGCGAAATGATTGAATATTTACAGTTTGAACAGTCATGCACTGTCTGAAGCATATGCATAAGCAGGAGGCTGTAACTTCAGTCATGACCTGGCAATCACTGAGAAGAGGACATATTTTATTGTTCCAGACTTTTATTTATCTGCCAGCAGATGTCCCTATAAGGCAGTAATATCTTACAACTAGAACAGCTGATTATGAAAATTAGAAACTGAATCACTCATCATATTTTCAAAGAATAATGGGATTAAATCCGCTACATGCTTTAGAATGTTTACAGCGATAGGTAAAATACGATTCAGTGCAAAAGTAAATTTACTTTACTGCTAAAAACCACATGAAATAAATTTCCTTTATTTATTTACTTTGTGTAATTCCAGGAGCCCTTGGTCTGGATCAGCACTAAGACTGCTTTCTGAATTATGATTCTGGTCTATGTGATCAGTTTCCACTGAATGAAGACAACACTCAAGGTCCAAAACTTAACTTTGAATTTAGAAAGTATTTTTAAATGAATTTGCATTGATAAATAGAAATAGTTACTTCATATGCTTAAAAAATAATATAAAACATTATATATTTCCATGAGACACTTCGCTCAACTTGCTGACAATTGTAGATGCAAGTAAGGAGCCAGACAATCTCAGGATGTTCAGAGGCTCTGTAGCTACAAGTTGTGAAGCAACAGTTTCTTCTGTTCTCCCTTTCTGTTCTTTAGTCATACCCTACTTCTTATGGATGGAAGTCAGTTTAAATGAAAATTGTTACAAAGAAGGAAAAAGTGTCTTACAAAGTGATTCACTTACTTATTCAGCAAATAGCTGAACATAAAAGTGCCAGGCAATATTTTAGGGATTGGCAATAGATCAGTGAACAAAACAGAACACTTCTTCAGTGGGAGAAGCAAATGATAAGCAAAACAATTAAGTAAACTACATAATATTCTACAGTTGGAAAATGATACAAGGGGAAGTAAAGTATGGGAGAAAAAGTGGCAGAGGTGCTGGGATGGGAATCCTTGTGCTCAAAATGAGGTGGCCTCACTGAGAAAGTGACAGTGGAGGAAAGAGGGTAAAGCTGTCAACCATGCAACATCTCTGCAGGAACACAAAGGCAGGTAGCAGAATTAGCAAGCTGGGCTGTGCATGGCCTAAATTTCCTGGTAGTGAAACAATGAGATTTCCAAAGCTGAGGGAGGAGTGAATTAGTGAACACAGTTGCCAATAATCTTCAGTTCTTAAGGTGTTCACATTGTGCCTTGTGGCCTTGACATTAAGAATTGACTTAGAACAGTTGTGGAGGGACTCCCTGGTGGTGCAAAGGGCTAAGCACAGTGCTATGAAGCTGTCCGAAGCCAATGCAGCAGGAGTTCAATACCTGGCCAGGGAGATTCCCACATGGCGCAGCAGACCTCTCCTGCGTCAGCAGTGTACTTCAGTCTATCTGCCTGTTCTGCTCCCCACTCTGTCTCTGATGAATCCTCTCACCACCCCACACCTCTGGCCTACACCCCAGCTTGTATTCATAAATAACTAAATCTTAAAAAAAAAACAACAGTTGTGGAGTCATCCAAACAATGCTGTTCAGGGCAATAAGTTCTAATTAGCTTTCTTCATGCAAGATGAAATTTAGGTGATGGAAAAGAAGGTGTCTCAGTATGTGTCAGGGAGCCCGTATCTCCATAAGTATGCAATTTTATGTAATTTTCTGAAAAAAGTGTTACTAGTTTTTAGCAGATTCTTAATGGGACTCATAACTATAAAAGGATTAATAATCATGGATCTAGACTGAAATGACTCTATATCCTTCAGCCAAACTCTTCTGTTGTTTTATTCCTTTTTAATCACTAATGAGTTTTTTTGGAATAATTGGATGTGGAAGATTATATTTTGTAGCTGAATTAAGAACAGAACCATGCTTTAGTAATAAACCTCAGAAAGAGTCAGGAAGAACTAACAAAAGAAATAACAAGTGAAAATGAAAATAAGAGATAGAAAAAATGTGAAAAAATGTGAAAATGTGAATTTCTGTTTTTAAGTGTGGAAGAGGTTACTGAGTGAAGGTAACTGAATGGTTATGCCGGGTAAGCAAGTGTTCACAGAAAAAAAAAAAGAGAGAGAGAGAGACTGATGATGAATGAGAAATAGGGTAGGTTGGTAAGAGTAAGGGAATGTGGATGTATATTGACTCCAGGATGCTTATAGGATATAACACTATATAGACAATTTTCTCAGGAAGATGTTCCTATTGGATTCAATTTAGGCAATTTACATTAAAAGTTTGTGATGGTAAATAGCATTCTAATAGTTATTTCTAGGAAATAAGCTAACCAAACACCTAATTTTAAAATTCACAAAAATCATATTGTAAGTGGATTTGAAATTGATGTTATCCTGTTATTAACATAAATAAAAAGTAAAACAATAAATAAGAAACAAGATGATGGATCAAGAAAGGACAGAAGAAACAAAAAGAGTTCCTGCAAAACAAAAATAATGGGAGAAAGAAGAAAACTTGTCTTGAAGACAATATACCTGGTACTTCTAGCTCATATTTTATACCACATCTTTTTATAATTAAACCAGTATTAACAAGTGGTTTATCATTAAGTGCATGAAATGAAAGTATTATAAGATCCTAACTATTTTGGTGACAGGAGAGAAATTAGTACCAGACATCAGTCAGTAGATCAGCCTGTCAAGAAGTAATTCCTCTAGTAAGATTTGCTATTTACAAAGTACAGACCCCTATCACTCTAGGACCATTTTCACAGCCTTCTACCTTTTCTTGTCCTGGCTTCTCTCTTATGTTCAACAAGGGGAACAAGATTGCTATGAAGAGCAAACAACCAAGAACAAAATCTTCCAGATTTTGAGATTTTCAGATTACTTAACTTCTTCTCATCCACTCTCAAAAGAGAGATATTTAGTCAACAGTACTTTTTTTTTGGGGGGGGAACTTCTCTGCCTTTCAGGTAATATAATTAAGGAATGCTTTATATGTATATATATATATATTTATAATTATATAATTATAATTAAGGAATATATAATTAAGGAATGCTTTAAAGCTTGAGCAAGCTCAACTTTTAACACACACCTCTTTCATTTGGAATGTAAAATGCAAATGCTAATGAGGGTCTCCTTGTCTATCACTCTATCCCAAGCTGAGAAATGTTAGATATCAAATAACTTTGGTTTATCTCTTTGCATAGGTAAGGTAAAACACTAATATTTTATCCATAAAGTAATTATACTTTTTAAAAATTTTTTATTGTTATTTATGTCTTTTACATTTTGTATTCCCCTTGGGTAGCCCACCACCAATTCACCCGTGATCCATCTCCATGGTCCCTTGTATTCTTTTCTATTCCATTTTGTGCCCTTAATCTCCCCTCTCACAGCCCCCCCCCCACACCGCTGTGTGTCTCTCTCCTATTTGGTTTCCCTATAGTCCTGTTATAAGTAAAACCATTCGATATTTTTCTTTTTCTTTCTGGCTTATTTCACTGAGTATGATTCCCTCTAATTCCATCCATGTCGCTGCAAATTGCGTGTGCTTATCTTCTTTGAATGCTGAATAGTATTCCATTGTGTATATGTACCACATCTTCTTGATCCAATCATCTATTTTTGGACATCTGGGTTGCTTCCATACCTTTGCTATTGTGAATAGTGCTGCAATGAACACACGGGTGCATGTATCCTTTCGGATTAGTGTTTTTGTGTCCTTTGGGTAAATTCCCAAAAGTGGGATTGCTGGGTCATATGGGAGCTCCATGTTTAGCAGTTTGAGGAATCGCCATACAGCTTTCCATAGTGGTTGGACCAGTTCACATTCCCACCAGCAGTGTAGAAGAGTTCCTTTTTCTCCACATCCTTTATAGCATTTGTTGTTGCCTGTATTTTTAATGTGTGCCATCCTCTCAGGTGTGAGGTGGTATCTCATAGTGGTTTTGATTTGCATTTCCTTGATTATAAGTGATGTTGAGCATTTTTTCATGTATCTGTTGGCCATTTGCTTTTCTTCTTTGGAGAAGTGCCTTTTGAGCTCTTCTGCCCATTTTTTGACTGGGTTATTGG
>PVIJ01021336.1:0-18748 GCA_004024925.1 Scalopus aquaticus | reverse complement strand
TTTTTGTTATCAGTCCTTTATCAGATGTATTGTGTGCAAAGATCTTTTCCCAGTTGGTAGGGTGTCTGTTAGTTTTGGTTAATGTCTCTTTTGCTGTACAGAAGCTTTTTATTTTGATGTAATCCCATCTGTTTATCTTGTCTTTCACTTCCTTCGCTTTGAAGGATGTGTCTTTCAAGATTTTGCTGAGATGTATGTCATGTAGAGTTTTGCCTATATTTTCTTCTATACATTTGATGGTTTCAGGTCTTACATCCAGGTCTTTTATCCATTTTGAGTTGACTTTTGTGCAGGGTGTGAGGTAGTAGCCTAGCTTCATTTTTTTGCATGTGGCTGTCCAGTTTTCCCAAAACCATTTATTGAATAGACTGTCCTTGTTCCACTGCATTTTCTTTGCTCCTTTATCAAAGAGTTGTTGTTCATAGATATGTGGCTTTAATTCTGGGTATACTATTCGGTTCCATTGGTCTTTCTGTTTTTGTTCCAGTACCATGCTGTTTTAATTATTATGGCTTTGTAATATAGTTTGAAATCAGGGAGTGAAATTCCTCTGTTTTCTTTCTTTATAGTTAGGAGGGCTTTAGCTATGCACAAGAAGATGGAAAGGCATCCCCTGCTCATAGATTGGAAGGATTAACATTATCAAAATGGCAATCCTACCAAAAGCAATTTACAGATTCAATGCTATTCCAATAAAAATCTCAATGACATTCTTCAAAGAAATAGATCGACTACTGATGAAATTCATATGGAACCACAAAAAACCTCGCATAGCTAAAGCCCTCCTAACTAAAATATGTAACTCATTTTATAAGGATATCTTTACCCTAAAATTAAAGTCAGAAATAACATGTTACAGAAGAAAAAAAAAAGACAGGCTAGTTTGTTTCATGACTATAGGTACAAAAATTCCTCAATAAAATATTTATAAGAGGAAAATGGATGAAAAACACACAGGAATTCTCTGTATTATTTTTTTTAAATCTTCAAGTCTAAAACTATCTCTTGCATATGATGCCAGATCTTGAAACTCTATAATCTAATTGTTACTTTGGTTAAGTTACTAAATTTGTCCTGCCTCAGGTTCCCATTCTAGAAAAGGGGGTGTAATAATAGACACTAACTGCATATAAATTTTGACCAAATGATTAAAGTTTGAATACTACAAAGTAATATTTGGCTGAAGTGAAAGGTTTCAATAGAAGTTAAACATCATATAAACATGACAAACTCATTCCAAAATATTTTGCATGTCATATGGTTTATTCCTGGCTGACAAATGACAGAAAGGGGCCACAACCTTTCTGCTTGGGACAGGGTAATTCCATTACATTATGTGGCACTATTAGTACTTTATAGACACAAAACTGTAGGACGAGAAGAAAACATCATATGCTTGTAACACATCAATCATTCATGTTTGTTCACTTGTCAAAACTATATGACACTTATTTTCCCTTCTATAAATAATTCTCCAACTAAATGCATTATGTTGCTACCTGTTTGAAATCTCCTAGTAAGTTAGTCAAGCAAAAGCAAACTTGAATTAATTATAACCCAATGAGCTCCCAAATTTAAAGATGGTATTGTTTTGACATGCTCAAGTGTGCAATATAGAAGAAACAGGAACAGTTAAATTGCAAATATCACTAATCTTCAGGCATTCAGCAGAGCATAATTCAGGAAGAAGTTTTTTAGTAGTAAGATTTCAGATGAGCCACTGAACTTAGAATTCATACAGTGAAAAAATCTCCACTATCCTTTGTGTTTATTAAAAATGGTTGCCAGCAGGAGAAATTATTGCAATGTTTCATTTAAATTTTAGCTACTTTATATGTAAAACTACAAGGAATTATCTTCTTAAACCATTCGTATAAGATCTACTGTTCTAAAGTTTGATTGATGAAAATAAAATTGTTTTGAATACTTCATTTTTCTTTAAGAACTATTTTTTCCTTACTCTTGAATTTCTTTATTATTTTTGGATCAAAGATGATTTAACATGAAATTTTTCATTAAGGGTATTTGGGAAGGAATTTTTTCTCCTTATGAAATGTTGAACTAGATTAGTCTGTTTTTAATTAACCTTTAAATTATAACAAAATTCAAAAGAATGGTATTTTCCATTTTGGAAGACTCATAGTACAACTGAAGAAGGACAATACAAATTAGTAGAGTTTATACAGATAATTTTAAATATTAAAAGTTAATAAGATTAAAATTAAGATATAATATAGTCTCCACCACTCTGCTTTGAAATTTATATCAATTGCTTGCTTCAAAAGATGTATGATTTGAAATGTTATCTAATTATCAATCTTTCACTAATGATTGATGGTGTAAACCAGTATGTTGTCTCTGTATGCAAAATTAATGTATTACTTCATCATTTTATTCTTGCAATCATAAATATATATATCCTTATACATTAATTAAATTTCAGCATAAAAAAGCATATAAGGAAAATTTCAGCCTAAGTTACATGTGGAATACTTAATGCCTGAAAGCAGATGTTCAGATATTAAATTTTTATCAATTTGTCAGTTTTTCGTGTTACTAATGTACACTAGGCATAGAAGACAGAAGCTTGTATTTTTGTTTAAACATTGATTATGTAATAAGTACAGCAGAGGTATGCAAATTATGGCTCACGGGCCATGTAGCACACATCTTCTATTTTCAATTCCCAATAGAGAAGAATTGTTTTTCCAGTTTTAACTAATTGTAATTTAAATCATTCCATAAGTATTACCATGATTCATAAGCATAGCATATTTCTCCATTCATTTAGCTCTTTCAAATTTCTCTGAGTAAAATTTTATACATTTCACTATATATATTGCATACCTTCCATCAAACTATCCCTAAGTATTTTTATTGATTTTTAAAGATATTTTATAATTTCAATTTCTAATTGTTGACGCAAATATATAAAAATGCAGATGTTTTACATATTGAACTAGTATAATATGCTGAAAAACTTATTGGTCCTAGTATTTTTTTTTCTATAAGGTAGAATTTTCTATATAGACAAAATGTTGTGCTTAAGTATTAACAATTTCCTTATGTCCCCAGAAATTATATCAAGGAAGTAGGAAGGAAAGAAAGTACTTCCCCAGTGACTTAGATATGGAATAATAGTATGTCTCTTCTGCAACTTCTCTTTATTACAAATGGCCAGCACCATTCCTCTGAGAATCAGAGCTGTTAGTTCACTGGTATGTGATAAATTAAAGTTCTTTGAAAGGACTAATTGAGGTCAATTAATATAATACAAGTGAAAGCATTTTAATGCATAATAAATGTTACAGATTAATATTAGACTTGAGATTCTCTAAGTTTAGGTTTAGTGTTTTATTAATGTCACGTTAAGTTGCAAATTTGGTGCATTTTCTCTATCCAGAATCTTCATTAGTCATGTTTCACACTATGACCTTTAAAAGTACTCATAAAAATGTGTCATAATTTTTATAACACATAATAAGAGAAACAGAGAAAGATTTTAAATGAGTTAAAAGTTTAATGTTGTCTTTCACTTCATTATAAAGTACATATTTTTAACAAAACAATGAGGCTGTTGAATAGAAAGAGTACTTCTCAAAAGTTTTATTTCTCAAGATGTCTAATAGGCTACTGATCTCTAATGTTAGCAATCTAGGGAAATTTCTGACAGACTGTTACACACATGAATCCTGTCCTTAGATCAACAAATCCTATCCTCTAAGGACAGGCTTCAGGTAACAGAAGCAGAAAGTCTCTCAACAACTAAGTCTTTTTAAATTACATTTTTAATTTTTTAATTTGTTTTAATTTTTAATTTGGTCAGATCCCAAACAGAAAGGAAAAAAATATTTTTGTGTAAATAAAGATAATGGAAAAACAAAAGGAGAAGGAGTAAAACTAGCTGAGTTTTAATAGTTACTTTTGTATGTAGTTGTATCTCTATCTTTACTGCTATTGTCTTTAAAACTTCATTTTTTAAAGGCAGGGGAAATGCCTGACTATAATAAGCATAACTTTATTGGTCATTAGAACATAATAATGAAGAGAGGGTGACTTATTAAGACTATTCAGCAAAATATACTCTTCTGAAAATCATATTACATCCTCATGGTAAAATAAATATAAGTTGCTTTCAAAGGAACTCATTTTAGAAAGGGACTAAAAGATATACAAAGTTCCCTCTTCCCAGCAGCTTCAATAATTTATACCAATCCCTGGTAACTTAAATGGACACTTTTTGGTCTTCAGCTGGGTTGAAGCAGCTACAGTTCACAGTTAATCCTGAGTCAGTGTCTGAGTGACTCTCCCTCTGCTGATCAGATTAATTTATCCTTCCAGGTCTACTATGCCCACTCTCCACCACCACCACCAACAACCAAGCACTTCTAAAATGATTATGCTTCCACTGAAAGGCTCCACTGAACCAAACTTTGAAGATAAAAAAATAATAATTTCCTTTAGTTCAGTGTCCTGAGTTGTTTTAATATTTAGCAAATAACTCTCCAGAGCCACTTTTACACTCCTAAATTGTTTTGTTTCATTTTATTGGAAAGCAAGTGACAGAGGTCTTTTGAAAGGGTATTTGTTTTTCAGCTTCTAAGTAAGACCTTTTGATGGGATTGATTTGGAAACCACTCCATCTCACTAGGGGGGCCTCAACTACATTCACTTGGAACTGTTTCTAATATGACCTTAAAATAATTCTTTAAATTTTCCACAAGAGGAAAACAAATCTAAATTCTACAAATATCATTTTTTCCACTTTTGGTAGAGAAAAAGCAGCTCTCTATTCAACTCCTCTGTCTTGTTAGAGCGTTTTATATTGTCAACAAAACTGTAATTGCTATGTAAGTCTATACTTTTAAAAGGAAATTTTAAAATCTACTGTGCATGAAAAGCTTCCAAAAGGGAAAAAAAAAAAAAAACTCTTGAGTTTGGAAAATAGCCAAAAGAATATAGTTAAAATTTGATAAAACACTTGTACAAGATTTATTTTATCCACTAAGTGCTGTAATTTGAAAAAATGGAATACATAATCTAATTAACATCTAATATTGGCAGATAAAAGGAGAAAGCAGCCAAGATCCAATGGCCACTTCCCTAAAGAGAAACAGAAGTTCACAATCCACATGAAGCATTTATTGTGCAATCTATTATATGTCCATCATTAGACTGTTATGCAGAATACAAATGAATGAGGAAACAGAAGCTTTGCCTCACATCAAGTGATTCACATAGTTAGCTTATTTTTACCCCAATGTCTATGGACCACAGCTTGCTCTAAACCTAATATTTTATTGAGGTACTTCAGTAAAAAGACAGAATTTGAATTGACCCTTGAAGAATGAATAGTGTCTAAACTGAAGGGGAAGGAACATAACGAGAACATTAAAGGACAGAGGAACAATAGGCTTACTTTTAGAACCATTATTTCAACCTGATTAGAGTTCCAAATGCTTGTCACATAGTAGTGGGAAATTAGGTTGTTCTGTTATGTTGAATACAGAAGACAGAGAGATGTTGTGCTAAGATTAAGAGAATCATTCAATTTTTGAGCAGGGAAATGAGGAAAGTAAAATTGGCATTTAAGGGTACTTGCAATAAAGAATTCTTGTAGACAAAAACTAACTGAAGCACTTTTATATAGTAGGTTAGGCAAACTGGAATAAAAGCATAACTTGGGCTTTGGCTTCAAAGACAAAAATGAATATTTTGAAGGAGGTAATTGTTGACACATTGGGTTTAGGGAATTAAGTAAAAGAAGTACTTCAAGATGATTTCAGGAATATTTAGATGAAGAGCATTGACTTAACAAGAATGTAGGGTATGTTGTGTGTGCGTCTATTATTTGTGGGGTGGGGGTAGCTAAGGTGGTGGGAGGGAGAGAATGGTCAATACATGGGTTTTTTAATTGTAGCACTGATTTTAAGGTGATGTCAAGGCATTTGAAGGACACTATATAAGCAATAGCTGTAAAATATACAGATTAAGAGCAAGAAACAATGAAACTGGCCAGTCTAAAGCCAAGCGGATGCCACTCAGTAGATTTTCCTAGAAGTAACGTTCTATACATGTTTTTACTTGACATTGAGCAATTATTCTTACCTCTATGATTTCATCCATGCCTATGCGTAGGGTTTGTAGCAATATCATATATCAATTTACTTTGTAAATTAAAAATTTATAAACTATAAATCTGTATATCACCATTAATCCCATGTTATATTTATATTATTTTTAATAACATAACTCCAATCCTAAAGTGTGAGTTGCACAAAGTGATTTCCTTACAAAGAATGCAGTTATAAAAGTAAAAGAGAAAAAGATAGCAATTTTATAGTGAAGAAAGAAGACAAAACTACCTTCATTAGGTGACCAAGATTAACATCGACAGTGAAGACATGTTGATATTACATAACTTTGATATAATATAATGGAAAATGGCACTTTACCTCTGTTGTCTTCTTCCAAAATAGCCCATAACACTCTTCTAACTATAAGAAAAAAATCAGACAATCCCCAGTTGAGGGGCATTCTACAAAATACTTGACCAGAACTGCTCAAAAATGTCACGGTCATCAAACATAGGATAAAGTCTAAGAAACTGTCACAATCAAAAAGAGTTATCAATATTGAACATAATGTTCTATCTTGGATGGGATCTTAGAACACATACAAAAGACATTAAGTAAAATTTAAGGATATCTGACTGCTAAAGTTTTGCATTCACTTAGATTCAAGTGTAGACTGGTGGTTGCCAGAGTGGAAGAATGTCAGGGTTGGGATGAAACAGGTAAAGGGGATCAATTTGTGGTGGTGACTGGGAGACTTTTAGTAGTGATTATAACATAGTGCATTCAGATGTTGAAGTATGTTGTACACCTGAAACATAAAATGCTGCAAACCAGTATTAATTCAATAAAAATTTAAAGGAAATAAAAGTTTAAGAGCATGGAGTTGAATTAAAAACAATGGTTCAACATCAGTTACTTAATTGTGACAAATGGACCACACTAATGCATGACCTTAGTATTTTTTTAACAAATTAACATTTTATTATTTTACTTCAATTTAGAATATGTAAGAATCATTAGTGAAAAGTAACCCTTCACTGGAAATTTCCAGTCTGAATTTTAGGTCCTGAAGTCTCAAGGTCTGGCTAAGAAAATGGAAAGAACTGAAAATCTTGGATGGGTATATATTTAGCCTGCTGAAGTTTGCAACAAGGGCTAGGTGCCTGCAAATTAGGTGTCTGTGGCTCCAACCCCAAACCATTATAAGTAGGAGGTTTCATTGAGTTTGAAATGAAAATTAAGTCGTATGCAAAGTTTTCATTACAAACAGAAAGAGTTATGACTGTTTGTTGAATAAGAAAGCTGAGGGTAAGAAGTCATGGTAATTGAGAAAATGATTAAAAGTCAAGTCCTGTGCCCTAGCTCACCAGTTAATATTTTGCTTTCAAATCTCTTCTGGGAACTTTTCAAACCACTCACATCTTAAATTAATGAAATTGTAAGAGATTTTAGTGAAATCTATTGTTTTCTTAACTTTGTAGATGATAAAACTGAAAGGTCAGATGTTCTTCCTAAAGGACACAGGGAAACAGTAGGGGAATTGAAGTCTCCAACTCTTAGCTCAGTTTATGTAATCTCTTTCAATACAGTTTCCACAATTGTTTTTAAAAAATGGCCGTCCCCCAGCAGACTGAATCATGTAAGTGTATAATCATAATATGCACATAAACTTACTAAAGACTTATAATCTTTAATCTGATAGCAAAATAGTAACTCTTGGAAATCAAACTTTCCAATATTGATATCAAGAACATCTTTTTTGAAGCACTACTTTTTACAATTTTGAGAACACCCCTGAGGAAAAATCTATCCTACATTATTCAAAACCATAAAAAGGACCAATGAATGAAAATTGTTACCATATTGACAGAAATACTCAATCTTCCCTCTTTTGAAACATTTTCCATTTCTTTAACTTTCGATGGCTAACATTTCAGATTGGCTAGCTGGAAGTCTTAACTTTTAAACACGAAGACACAAAAAGGATCAGATGTCATGCTCCATGAGAAGGGAACAGGTTTCCAATACTGAGTTCAAAGGAAAATCATCAATAAAAAAAAAACTAAAAGATTTAATTTTTTCCACACTCTTGTTGTGTTACTTCCCTAACGAAGATCACTGTGACTGAATGTTAATAGGGCCAGCAAATAATTTCTCAAAGGAAATTTCAGAAATGCCACATTTTTATGCAGTTCAAAAATCTGACATACTTAATAAAATGTACGAGTCGTGACCTCATTAATGGGTAACAACAAACATTATTTAAAAATATGCAGGATGGGATAAAATAAAACTTGCTAGAGAATACCAGAATGTATCAGTGTGCAGTAATGGTAAGTGTACATACATGCATGTGTTACAATGTCTCAGTGTTAAATTTCGTATTTTATACTGTGATAGAACAATACTATGAAATGTAAATACTCTGAAATAGCAGGAAAGAAAGGGAATTATTCACCACGTCCATATGATTCCAAATATGAACAGGTGTTAGGGAAATTAAAGCTGTAAGGAGAATAGGTGGAGCTAAAGTTAAATCACATCAAAATATGAAAAACAAAGGAATTAAAGTACAAGCAAGCTTGGTGGCATTCAGCAACCAGGAAGAATTGGTCCAAAGGAAGTCTAGAAGCAAGTTGTATCTGATGGTTAGCTAGGACAGCAGCAAGCATTTATTCAGTCTTAATTCTATTCCTACATTCACTCATTTGTTTATGTGCAAAAGCATATGTTTGAAAAGTACTTATTAAGTCCCTACTGTGTGACAGACACAAATTCAAGGCCAGGCTTCTTAATACCAAAATTTCCTTTCTTTAAACTAGGCATTATAACATCAGCATAATTTTTGGGTCAAATCCTAGCACTGTTTCATATAAAACTAGTAGCACAAAGGATTAAGAGGCTCCTTGATACCGGCATACTGATAGTAAAGAAAAGATACATCTAATAGCTTGAAATTAGTGGCTCAATCTTGGCTTCAAGCATGTGTGTTCACTGTACAATTCTTTTAACCTTTCTACATATCTAAAATTTATCATAGTAAAATTTTGGGAAAAATTATAATTATATAAGTACTTTAAAAGGAAAATATATTATGAAATATATATATTATTATGAATGTGTATAGTAATAAAATTTGATGGCATCAGAAAGAATGAATTATTTTAAATAGTAGTGAAGTTTTCCATTTTTTCTGATACTCTCCTGAGGACTACAGACTATATACCTTCTAGAAGAGGTTCTACTCTAACTACATTCAAAGATGTTTCTATCTTAGCATCTTTCTGCTGTTTGTGAAGCAATGTCTCTATGAACTTCTCATCAGTTTTATTCACTTCCCAGGCAACAGTTTAGATGCTGTGCTCTCTGTACCCTTCACACCTACTAGGAATCCCTGGAGTCCATCCCATTTTTCTCAGCACTCACCATTTGTTTTGTTTCCTTGTCAGTGTCTCCCTCATAGTCTCTGAGCACAAGGGCAGTGATAATGCGTGTCTCACTCACTGCTATATTCCTAGTTCCTCAACAGTGCACTGGGCACAGCAGGCACTAAACAAATTTATACTGAATGAATTAGTCCTGTCGTGTTAAATACTAAAAGAAAATACTGAATTACACAGAAAAGTGGGAACTACTCACTTTTTCTGAGAAAACTTCTGAGCTGTTTAAAATAAGATCATCCAAACTGTTATCCTGCTTCTATAAAGTCCCTGAGAGACTTCTGTGGGATTTTTTTTTTCCCCAACAAAGAAAAGTTAGGTGCTCAAACTCAGTAATAGCAAGAATAACAGCAAAAATGCAAGACTCATCACTGCTTTCAAATCAGTCTTACCTAGTCTTTTCCCAGTTTGGGGTTTGTTGTTGTTGTTGCTTTTTACTTCTTTCTATTCTATCAAACACATCACAACCTTTGGTCACAAAGTTCAGCATGATTTTTTTTAAAGGCCCAGAGGGAATAAACCAACAATCACAATATGGTAGCTTTTAACATCAGTGAAAACCAAAAAAAAAAAAAAAAAATCACATGTAGACTAGAAAAAGATAGTCTTTCTTTGAACCATAGTCACAACATGGAGTTGAGAAAGGTAACTGCGGGGTGTCTACCTTGGGGAACATAAAGAAATGCTTTGCAAGAAGGGGAGACAGTTGTTGCAAAACCAAATAAATTCTTTGCTGTAGCAATCACACAGAAAGATTGATGTTGGAAGCAGACATATGGCTCACAGGGGAGGAGTAATGAGATAAAGGCACATGCTGCTGAAGCAGGTGATCTACCAATTAGATTTCAGTGATGTGGTTCATACAATGTGCAGATGGAAATTATCTTAAAATATACAAAAGAAGCAGGGGAAATAATTTAGAGCCACAAGCATAATAAAATAAGGATGATGGAACTAACATAAGGTTTTCATAAGAACTGTATTGGCAAGTAAAATCAATTTGTCATCCAATAGTAAAATCTTAATAAGATTGAGTACAGCAATTCAAGAAGTAGAAATATGGCCAATGTGATTATCACTTCATATATAGTTTTCATATATGTTTATAAAGGTAGATGAACTTATCAAGTACCTACCAGAGTATATATATGTGTAACCTATTTTATACCCTATAAAAATTATCTGAGATAATTGTAAGACAGACAAAATGACTTGCCCAAGGACACACACCTGTTAGCAACAGAACCAGGATCCAAACTTAGTGTCGAATTACAAAGATAATGTCTCTAATACTGTGCAATGTGCTTCATCTTGTTTTATAGCACTAAGAAGTCATACGCCACTTGAAACGTGCATTGTAGGGAAGCAAAAATCAATGCATGTGAGTGTTTTCAACAAATGTTCACTTCTCCACATATACAGCTTTTGGTGATGACCACTCAGAAAAGTCAAGAAGATGTGGTACATATACACAATGGAATACTATTCAGCATTCAAAGAAGATATAAACACATGCAATTTGCAGCGACATGGATGGAATTAGAGGGGATCATACTCAGTGAAATAAGCGAGAAAGAAAGAGAAAAATATCAAATGGTTCCACTTATAACAGGACTATGAGGAAACCAAATAGGAGAGAGACACTGGGGGGGGGGGGAGTGGGGTGGCTGGGGGGAGGGAAGGGTAAGGGCACAAAATGGAGTAGAAATGAACACAAGGGACCATGGAGATGGATCACGGGTGAATTGGTGGTGGATTACCCAAGGGGAATACAAAATGTAAAAGATATAAATAACAATAAAAATATATACATAAATAAAAAAGAAAAGTAGTGTTCTAGGCTAAATACATGCACTGCACTTTGAATTTAAAAATATTAGGCTCAAAAAGACCCACTTCCATCTTATCCAATTTTTGATGTTCACATGACTAAAATTTATATAATCACTATAGCTTTTATAATTGTAAACTGAATTACTGATACTGGTTTTTATAACATTGAGATATAATGGAAATATTTGCAGTTTGAGGAAGGAAATAAAAAGTTATCAAATTGTTTTTAATAGTCTTCCAAATTTTTAAATATCAAGGCATTCAGAAAGCATACACTGACTAGTCATATGCCTGGCTAGTCAGTGGACTTAAAATTTTACTTTTACTTACAAATAAACATTTATTATGCAAAAAATTAATGAATTTACTTAGCAATAAATGAAACTAAAAGGTACTCCATTGCTAGAAGAATTAACTAACACAATTCAAGAATTAGTGAAAGAAAATAAATTTATTGGCAGCCTGTTTACATGGGAACTTTGACAAAAGGCTTCTGACAGAATTCATTCATTTTAAGTTCAGTAGGAGAATGCCTAAGTCAAAAACATGGCAAAGTGAAGAAAAGCAGCATTATACAAGACACATATTTGAAATAATAAAAAATACAGTTATCATATATGTGTAGTCAACTACACTGAAATACCAAGAGCTATTTAATTTTTCATTTGATATTTCATCTGAAAATAAAAGCAGCATTATAAAGAATAGTTGGTGAGTTAGGTGGAAAGGGTATCTGAAGGCAGCAAGAAACGCGACAGAGAACTTGTTCTTTAAGCCATCTGCCTGAGCAGCTAGAAGAAGCCTGGGGGTAGAGAGAGCAGAGAGAGAACTCTTTGAGGGTGATCTCAAGTACACCTGAGGGAAACATCACTGGTCCCTGCTGGGAAGAGAATCAAGAAGTCTTGTTACAAGGTGAACTTCAGAGCCAGAGAGTAAAGAATACACTAACGATGTTAACGATGAGAAGGGATTATGCTCAGTAAAATAAGCCAGAAAGGAAAAGAAAAAATATCAGTTGGTTTCAGGAGGACTTACAGGAGGACTATAGGGGAACCAAGTAAGGGGTCAGGAAAAAATAATAATAAATAAAAAAACAAAATTAACAGGCAACTATATATAAGAGACAGTCTGCATGGGAGGAGGAGTAAGAGGGATCAAAACAGGGGAGGGAAGAGCACAAGGGACGATGGTGATGATGCAAGGGTGAACTGATGGTGGAAATTTTAAGGGGACTATACCTGAGCGGAGAAAGCATACATTGCACACAAAAATGAACAATGATGTAAAATATATATAAACAAATTAATCAAAAAAAGAATACACTAAAAATCAGGTTGTCTAGAAATAAATTCTCTGCTCAGACAGATATTCATAATAAATTGTAGCTTGATTTGAAATACGCCTTGCAAAAGAAAACTGAATTTTACAAAACTTGATGAACTGAGAGTATGCAAAAGTGAAGCAGTAGTAATTAATGGAAACAACCCAGAAAGTTAAGTTATTTGGGCTTTAGAAGTATGATTGGGTACATTTTTCTTTTATTTATGCAGTAAGACTTTCTTAAAGACTTACAGTAATATACCCAGCACTGTACTAGATGAAGGGAAAACAAATTTACTTAGCACATCGGTTCCAAATAAGCTTCCTGTAGCTCATTTCCTGTTGTCTGTAATGATAGTAGTCCACATCATTAAGAACTATCTTAAATAGAAAACACAAATAGAACACACCCTGTGGCAGTAAATTCTTTTTGAAAAGTCCAAAACATGCAGGCATTTAATAAGTATCTTTCTTTATAAGACTGCTTCAAAGCAAGCCAAGGTCAACCAGTTGTCCTTAAGCTAAGGCGAGCAGCTGCCCAAATTGACTTTGACTCTGAGAAAATAAGTATTTCCATTCATGTATTTATTTCCTGGCGACCATTTATGAGAAGCTATAAAATCCAAGGCATCAAGGAGAGTACTGATATTAAAAGTGAAAATATGGAGAGTATATAGACAGATTTCTCACAAAGAAAGAGCATAAGCCTGTACATGATTATTATACAAATTAGAAAGTGGCTAGTATCTTGTATGATTAAATTATATAGAATTAACCTGAGCAGATACACATGCAATTTCAATGTATATATTTCTATATTTGGAAAAGACCTTCTGTTTGACAAAAGCCATCATGTGCCTGAGTACATTGAGATATAATAAAAATGCAAAGCACAAGACTTGAAGAAATTTTTGGAATGTTTCTCTTGAATACCAAGCCAAATAGGTGTAATATACAAAATCTGAGCTGACAGTGAATTGAGAAGATCTGCTTACTGCCAGAGCAAAGATTCCAGGATAGCAAAAATAATTGACCTGACAGTGGGAGAGCGAAACCTTAAGAGGAATGCATAGACATCCAAGGGACCATTATTATCTTTTTTTATCTTTTAATATCCACATGTCTTGATCTTCAAGATATGGGAGACTGAGAGAGATTAGGGCAATGCTATTTCCCCGTAACTATAAAATGAATGTTATGCCAGCGCCAACCTCCTAGCTCTGACAGATCCAAGACATAAACTCCCAGACTTCACTCAGAAATTCAGATCATTCTAGTGGAACATGAAGTGGTACTCTAGATAGAAATTTAGATTTTAAACTAGTCCAGATTTCATGCCTGGTTACCAAGGATCTACACTATATTTCTCTCTGCTAGAAGCAGAGGAATTTTGAGATCTGGTATTATTATTTGGCAAGTATTGGAATGGTATTTCTCCTGATGACAACAGTGAAGAATTTCATTATCTACAGTCAATTGGAGAAATTCTGTGATTACCGTGATTCCAATGTTTAAAAATAAGCATTTTCAGTATAATAATGTCAGAATAATACTTTGAGTAAGGCAAATTCTGCATGTTATGTTCAAAGAAAGAAGCACACGTATTTTTCAGTGCTGGAGGGAAAACTACCTGCTGGATTTAACAAGAGACAGTCTCTCTGCACATGTATCCTAAGGGGATTTATATTCCTTTGAGGGATTCATTCATTTATTCATTCAAAAATTTATGCTGGGTCCCAGGAACTTACACATCTGAGCTAGAACAAGGATTCAAACAAAATACCTATTGTATGTCATTTACATACTGAGTCAGGAGACGATATGAAATAAGCAAATTAAGTGGCCAATCAGAAAGTGATAAATGCTTAGAATAAAGATAAAACAGAGATGTAAGGAAGCAGTTATCAGTATTCTAGGACTGATCTTGAGCCAAACTTGGGAGGAGGCCTTTGACCTTTCAGAAGCCTACATGCTTTTCCTCCTCCTTCATAGGCTACATAGCTGATGATGAATTTAAGTGGTTAAGTTTGGGGTTTTATTTAGATAATGTACAAAGCAAGAAATGATATCACAAGGATTTTGATCAAAGGGAAATGAGGCTAATTATCAAAGTGGTAGATAATTTTCCAAAATCGCAGCCAAGTAATTCATTGCCCAACTAACAGTGCAGCAGAAAAAGAATGAAATTCTCAGTCAAGCAAACTAGCCTTGAATTTTGATTTTGCTACATCAGCTCAACATGAGAATTATGCTAATCATCCTGAACTTCACTTTCTTTACTTGGGCTATCAGCATAAAAATGTATCTCATGACTAAAGGGGTTGTTGTGAAGATTAAATAATTAAAAGCTGTGGGACTCAAGAGATGCTCCTCACACTATAGTCATTGACTTCTGTCATCTGAAATGGACTGTACAAGTCTGAGATTAGAGAAGAAATAATCACAAAAGTTAATAATTGACAATTAGTTGCAACAGTAAAAATAAGACCTCAGAAAAGTGGGATGCCATAACAAATTTCTGGATTAGAACAGTCACACACAACAAAGTGAAACACAACAAGAATTATGATACCAAAGGGGCTAAGACCCTCATGACATCTCTCCTCTGTAATCTGTGTGTTAGGAACCCCAAACTGAAATGTGAATAGGCACTCATAACACAGATTTACTGTGGGGTCTGAGATAATCTGTCTAATTTGAAAGATGTGAAGAGACAGGGCCTCCCTGGTGGCACAGCAGTTAAGCAGCCGCGATGCAAGTTCGATGCCCAGCGGGAGAGACCTCTCCTGCCTCGCCCGCTGCTCCCCTCAGCAGTGTATTTCCGTCCATCTGCCTGTTCTGCTCCCCACTCTGTCTCTGGTGAACCCTCTGGCTGCCCCATGCCTCTGGCCTGTACCCCAGCCTGTATGCATAATAAATCTTTGAAAAAAAAAAAAGATGTGAAGAAACAATTTCATTAAGTCAGTATGTCCAAATCAGAAACATATAAGGAGCAGAAAAATTTACTTTCAGTCACTTTAAGAAAGGAGAATTTTGAATATTTTATTTTAAAGAAAAACTAATATTGTTCTCATTTCTTATCTATTTAAGAAATGTTACAGGTGTTGCTTTTTTTATTTTTTTTAGTTTCTTAATGAGTTAGCCAAATGTACTCCAGTATATTAACATTGTAGAGGCTCTAGGTTAAAGTTGTAATGTAAAGAATCATGGCTTCATTTAAACTTCTGAGCTAAGGAACACAAGGCCAGGTACTCACAAAGGTTCTGTCCATTCCTTGTAAGGGATAAGAAGAGGAAGGAACAGTATATTTGTCAGGGATTAAATGAGAACACTTTGGAAATACAAAATACATGAAGGTGCTAATCTACACTGACAAGTAAGGGAATCAACTGTCCAGGTTTGCACGGAACTAAAACATTTCCTGGGAAGTAGGAATTTCCATGATAAATCAATAGTCTCAGGCAAACTGGAATGTCTGGTCATCCTATGACAGGTTTCACTGATCATGTTTGGAAGATGGGATAGTACAGGATGGGAGGAGCAGAGTAGGCTGGGAAACAGAAAAAGAGTTTGATTTAAATTTTACTAGATGGGAGTTTTATTTTATGTGGTCCAGGCTATAGTGCTTTTTGGGTTTTTTTTAAAGATTTGTTTATGCATACAAGTTGGGGTGCAGGCCAGAGGTGTGGGGAGGTGAGAGGATTCACCAAAGACAGAGTGGGGAGAAAAACAGAAAGATAGACTGAAATACACTGCTGAGGGGAGCAACGGGTGAGGCAGGAGAGGTCTGCTGTGCCACATGGGAAGCTCCCTGGCTGGGGATTGAACTCGTGCTGCACTGGCTGCGGATAGCTTCATAGGCTGAGACTTAACCCGTTGCACCACCAGGGAGGGCTCACTTTTTGTTTTTTTTGAAATATAATGGACATATCAAAAAAAGATTCAACACTTAAAGTATACAATTGAGTGATTTTTAGTATCTCACATATTATACAACCATCACTGTTATCTAATTCTGGAACTTTTTCATCATTCCTCAAAAGAAATCCAGCATCCATTAGCAGACCTGCCATTGCCCATTACCATCATCTGTTAGCATTTAAAAAGAAGGTAATTTGAATTTTCTGCATTTAGGAGAAAATAAATAAGAAGACAAATACAGAATCTAATATATATTAGAATTTGGTAATCTCATCTAGCCATGGGTTAAAAAGGAAAATTCAACCCAAATCTTATTTTTCTAATTGTACTCTTTTTTTTTAATTGAAATAACATTAATTTATGGC
This sequence comes from Scalopus aquaticus, assembly GCA_004024925.1. Taxonomy (NCBI): domain Eukaryota; kingdom Metazoa; phylum Chordata; class Mammalia; order Eulipotyphla; family Talpidae; genus Scalopus; species Scalopus aquaticus. The sequence goes on along the minus strand of PVIJ01021336.1, from coordinate 1,792 downwards.
TCTATCTGATTCAGAGGTACAAGATTCACATATCTTCATATGCATATTATACCATACCAGCCCACTGCAAAGCACCCATACTCTCTAATAGTCCACTGTTCCTGCTCTCCTCTTTGCTCCCTAACTTTAACTCTCCCTCTGGTAGCCTCAATTCTACAGTCAGATACCTTGAGTATTTTCAGTTTTATCTGTTCCTTTGTTTTGTTTCTCTCTATTCCAAGATGGGTGAAATCATCAGATATTTGTCTTTTTACTTTTGACTTATTTTTCTGAACACGTATAATCGAAACATATATAATATCCTCAAGTTTCATCCATGTTGTAATAAATGACGAGATTTCATGTTTTTTTTAAAAATAATGAGTAGTATTCCACTGTACATATGTACCATAAAATGGCCACTTTACTCAAAGCAAAATAAAGATTCAAACCAATCCCCATCAAAGTTCCAAAAGCATTCTTCAAGGACACAGAACAGAAATTACTAAAACTTATATAGAATGACAAAAGACCCTGAATAGCCAAAGCAACCCTGACAAAAATGAATGGAAGAAACATACTTGCAGATTTCAAAGTATACTATAAAACTATTGCAGTCAAAACTGCATGGTATTGGAATAAAAAGATACACAGACCAATGGAATACAATTGAGAATTCAGACATAAATCCACACTATACGAACAATTAATGTATGAAAAAAAAGAGGTAAGAGTATACAATGGAGAAAGGAAAGTCTCTTCAACAAATGATATTGGTAAAACTGGACATTAATATGCAGGAAAATTAAACTAAACCACTCTCTCACCCCATACATAAATTGAAATCAAAATGGATTAAAGATGTGGATGTGGGACCCAAAGTCACAAAATACACAGAAGAAAACATAGGCAAGACACTCTTGCAGAAAGAGAAACAAAAGCAAAAATAAATGGAACTACATCCAACTAAAAAGCTTCTGCCCAGCAAAAGACATAATCATTAAAATGAAAAAACACCCTACCAACTGGGAAAGAATATTTGCAAGATACTTCTGACAAGTGGCTAATATCTAGTATCTACAAAGAACTTACACAACTCAGCTAAAAGAGAAGAAGTAGCCCAATCAAAATATGGGCAGGGAGCTATACAGACACTTCTCCAAAGACATACGGATGACCAGCAGGCACATAAAAACATGCCATCATCACTTATCATCAGGGAAATGAAAATCCAAACCACAGCAAGATACCACCTCCCTCTTATGAGAATCACCCATATCAAAAAAGCAAGAAACGACAAGCGTTGGCAAGAGTGAGGATAAAAAGGAACTCTCGTGGACTTTTGGGGGAAATGTAGATTGGTTCAGTCTTACAGAAAACATCAGGAAGGTTATTCAAACTAAATCTTAAAAGAGGCAATCGCGTAGGAACACTGGTGTTATGAAAATCTTGGGGAAAGTATAATCATGGGTATACATTCAGTTTTTATTCTCACTTTTTTAGAATCCCTTAATACTTCCCATGGATTTACCATCATTCTCTCATGTCACTTACTTAGAAATAACTTGAAATTATTAATCTGAATGATTAGGTTGATTCATTACATTATTTTCTCTGTTTTATTAAGGAAAAGTATTTCTTTTTTTTTATATAATATATATTTTTATAGTTATTTATGTCTTTTACATTTTGCATTCCCCTTGGGTAGCCCACCACCAATTCACCCGTGATCCATCTCCATGGTCCCTTGTGTTCTTTTCTATTCCATTTTGTGCCCTTTCCCTTCCCTCCCTCCGGCTCCCTCCCCCCCCCC
>PVIJ01021335.1:0-18748 GCA_004024925.1 Scalopus aquaticus | reverse complement strand
GACCATGGAGATGGATCACGGGTGAATTGGTGGTGGGCTACCCAAGGGGAATGCAAAATGTAAAAGACATAAATAACAATAAAAATATATTAAAAAAAAAAAGAAAAAAAAGAAATGATTGATTGAATTTCCATGCAGGGTGTGGCTTGCCAGTGTGGTTTCATGTCTTCTCATCTGTGTCTGTGCATGCCCTGAAGGTCTGGGCTCTTAATAGTACCTGGGACCTGACTTTCAATAGCCTCCTGGTTGGGTTTGGTTGTTATACAATCTGGGGATAACTTCATGTTAGTTTTTTCCTTTTTAAATTTTATTATAACCTAGTAAATATACCATAGCATGGAAAGCTTTTCTGACAATTAGCAGAGAGTTCTGATGATTTCTACAATTAATTTGGATACATTGAATACTTGTAAAATCTACGTTGAGATCACAACGAATGACATGTATGTAGTTTGCTTCTAGGAAAGTGTCCATCAAAAATGAATAGGTAAATGAATGGTTGTATAGTCATACACTGGAATCCCACTCAGAAAAAAAAAAAAGAATGGAGCAAACAACAAATACACACCACAAATAGATGAATCTCAAAACCATGCTGAGTGGCAAAAGCCAAATGAAAAAGTGTATGTACTACAATTTTATTTGTATACAATTCTATAAAACACAAACAAATCTACTATAACAGAAAACAGTCCAGTTTATCTGGGGAAAGGGATGGTGGGAAGAGATGGATTTCAAAGAAGCACACAGAAACTTTTGGAGGTGATAGAAATGCTTATTATCTTGATTCAGATGGTAGTTTCATTGGAAAATTCATAAATCATATACTTTACATATGTACATATAAAGTGTGCTTTCATGTAAAGTGTACTTTAGTAAAGTATAAAAAATTAATATTAAAACAACCATTAACACAAATATTTATTTAGCACTTTCATTTAAATTGAGTAACAGGAGACAGTTTTGCATGATACTGCTATCAGAGGTTGTAAGCTTTTTCTATAGAGTGAGATAGTATATAACAGTGTAAGTTCACTGCCCCACCTAAGGGAGGATAGAGCTGGGCAGGAAGTTGAGGTCAGGAATTGTTAACAGTGTGAGGTTAATAAGGACTGGGAAAAAGGACTGAAAAGGAGCAGCAGCAGAAGATGTAGAGAGAGATGAAGGAGGGAGAAGTTATGTGAAGAAGCCACACTTAGTTCTTGGCCTTGGACGTGTGCCAAGGTCTTGGGGGACATGGATGGAGACACTTGAAAAAGACATGGGTGAGAGACCCATGGGGAGACTGATAATAGCAGCCTTTATCTTAGCTTTGATTTGCTCTTTTACTTCCTGCCTTGGCTGGCCCCATCTATATCTTTGCTATGCGTCCCCACCAGAAGGGGCCTTAGACTTGTGGCACTCTGTTTGGGACTCAGCTGCCCTGCTTTGAACCAACCCTGTGTGTATGGGCATTTGCCCACGAGGGGATGGGTAACTGGATGTTTGACTTGGAAACTGTATTCTTACTATTTTTCTTCTCCCTATTGCACACTAATTATTGCACACGCACATGGTATTAATGTTGCTTTCTATTGAAGGTTTTACACTCTAGAGTATGTTTTGTCTTGATGCAGTGGATGGCAGAACCTATTTAGAGCAGGCAGGGTTTCTCTCATTCTGCCCAATAACATATATACTTTAGGTGAGCTATGTGTTGGTTTTGTGTCATATTTTATTTTTTTCTTTCTTTTAAAAAGAACAACACTTTAATTTTTTCAAGCCCATTTATAGTTTGCAGACTGTAGGCCAGACTTCTTTCTATGCAAGTAAGTCACTGCAACCATCATTTATTAATCTTTTATTTTGATTTTGATTTTTCAAAATGAATTCACCTTCATGACCTCATTCGATAAGTGATAACACTTGTACAGTGGGTAGAACCAGTGGTTCTTATCTTACCGCTGGATGGAAAGTCACTACTGGGGAACTTCATATGGAGTTCTAGATGGTCAATCAGTGACACAAAACTTTCACTTGCACATTCCACTTTAAGGAAGAAATACAATTTGGGAAGGAAATATATTCATAACTAATGTTAATATAGCACCTTCCGATGAAAAAGGATGGTCACATTTATCATGTTTTTGCATTCCTAAGAATCCTATATGGGGGGGGGGCAGAAAAAAAATGTACAGATACTTTATAATTGACACAATTTGCTTAATTTATCTCCACAGATGAACCGTAATTTTGGGATACTTAAAATCTAATTGGCAACCTATGCCATACTATTTACATCTTTAAATAACCTAAATTTTCCTTTTCCTTCATGAAATACATTTTTTAAATTTCCCCCCAGTTTTACTGATACATAAATGATATTGAGCATTGTGTAAGTTTGGGTGAACCACATAATAATTTAATTTTTATATATTGTGAAATGATTACTACAATGTTTATTTAACATCTATCATCTTTTATAGATAATATCTATGATTATTGCTAACATATAGGACATATAGGGGAGTTGTCAAGACTTTCCTATATATCATCAATAGGAAAGTTGTTTTGACTTTCGTATACATCATACATCTGTATTAGCTATAGTCATCAAATTGTACATTATGTCCCTAAGCCTTCACTTTTTTTTTTAAAGATTTATTTTTTATTTATACATACAAGCTGGGGCACAGGCCAGAGGCGTGGGGCGGCGAGAGGGTTCACCAGAGACTGAGTGGGGAGCAGAACAGGCAGATCAGAAATACACTGCTGAGGGGAGCAGCGGGCGAGGCAGGAGAGGTCTGCCGCGCCATGTGGGATTCTCCCCGGCAGGGTGTCGAACTCGCGTCGCTGCTGCCGACAGCTCCACAGCGCAGCGCTTAACTGCTGCGCCACCGGGGAGGCCCGAAGACTTCACATTTTTAACCCGAATGTTTGTATGTTTGGCCACTCGCATCCAGTTCTGCTTTCCCACCCCCACCACCCAATTGATCACCCTGGTAACCATTAATTTGATCTCTTTTTCTATGCAGTTGGAATTTTTTGCCTTCTTTGTTTGATTTACTGCATTTAGCCTCATAGCCTCAAGATCCATCCATTTTTTTTTTCACAAGTAGTAGGGTTTCTTCATTTTTAATGGTTGAATAATATTCCATTGTGCATATATATCACAACTACTTTATCCATTTATCCACCAGTAAGTACTTAGATTGTTCCCATGTCTCAGCTATTGTAAATAATGCTGCCATGAATGTGAGGATACAGATATCTCTTTAATGTAGCGTTCTCATTTTCTTTGGGTATGTTCCCAGAAGTGCATTGCTGGATCACGTGGTAGTTATATTTTTAATTTTTTGAGAAATCTCCATACTGTTTTCCATAGTGGGTTACCAATTTTCAGTCCTACCAACAGTGCACAAGGGTTCCCTTTTCTCTACCTTGCCAGCATTTGTTTTTGTAGGCCTTTTTGATGCTAGCTATTCTAATGAATGTGAGGTGCTATCTCGTTGTGGTCTTGATTTCCAATGAAATACATCCCTAATCATTAAATTAATTTGTAGACAAATAAAATATTTTTCATATTAAGTCCTGCTCATATTTGAACTATAGGCAGCATGTCTATAGCACTGGTTTGTAATGTCTGTGTCACCAGAACAATTTTTTTCACATGAAATGCATATACATGAATAACATGTGCCATGTAATGCCATGTAATTAGTATGGCACAAAGCTTTCTATTTACATTTATCTTTTGTTGATAAAATAAGAAAAAAATCATGCCAAATATCTTTAATTTTTCATGAAAAATGTTACGACCATAATAGTTTTAATGCTTTAAAGCTATTCTTTAAAATTAGTAAACAATGGAATGACTTCATCTTCTTAGACAATAAAGAAAAACAAAAAAGCTTTAATAAAAGTCTCTTTTTCATCCTGGAAAATTTCATTCTTAGATAATGAAGAGAATGTCTACAAAGTCACAAAAAACTACAGTCATTAAAATTAGATGTACTTACATGAAATCTAGTATAATTTATAAAAGATTTATTGTTGATTATTTTCCTTAGATTAAAACATGAAAATCAAAATCACATGTTGGGAGAGTGATGGATTGCATTATTTTCTTTGCTGCTTACTGGTGTAATTTACTTGGGCATGTACATAATTTAGGGATAATTTATCTAGCTTATAGAGAATAGCAAGTTACCATTAATTTTATCCAATTTCTGTAAGAACTCATTTTGGTTAACTGTAATAGTTAATAAATCATTATAGAGAATTCACTTTGTGATAGGTATAATTAATAATCAAGACTTCCAGACTCATTCCTTCAAAGCCTTCTATGTTAATCAAATTATTCCCATTTCTAAAGAAAGCATTAGGTACTATATATATTTTTGTATGATATATAAATTGTATTAAGGGTAAATATCTTGGAAGCAAGATATCTTTTCAAATGATTTTATACTTCTCTCTGACTCACAGGGTAATTTTCTGTAGAAAATGAAATTAAATTTTGTGAATGTCTTTGAAGTGATTTAACCCCCAAGAGAACAAAATAGGAAAAATGGCAAATATTGAAAAAGTTTCTGATTTTCAGTCTTACCTCAAAAGAACAAAAGGAAAACTGTATGCTTATGAGGAATTTGAAAAATCTTGTTTTTATGGTCTTCCTTCTCTAAACGCGTTTTAGTCTCCTAGAATAGTTGATCCTCTAAAATACATGAACAGACCCATCCTATTGGATGGGGAAATCAGTATAAAACAGGCTAAGGTTTGATTCATACCTCTCTCAGACCTTGGTTAATCAAGGGAAATTTATAACACAGACATACTGGTGATAATTCTGATCTCTCATGTGTTGCACTGAAGACAATAGGGATACTAGTAAAACCAGAGCTATAAATGTACAAACCACATTATAAAAAAGTACACATGTATAAATGTGAAGTCCTAGCATATGAAAAACCATTTCAGATGTCTGCAATCTGCAGTACTCTGGACAGTCTGAGTCTCGCCTTGGGATGCTTTGTCTGGTGCTGGTGGCAGCTAGCCAAGACTCTGGTTGTACAGCAAAGCATGTTGGGTGGATGGTCTGTGTTGCTGAATTTGCTTCTTGATGCAAAGCCACCGTCACTGGCACACAAGGAGTCATCAGCACACAGGCTGTTATATCCTGCTAGCAGGTTTTTAACTCACTGTGGCTTAAAGCCTCTAAGAAAAGGGAGGTAATTCAGGCAGCTGATATCATTGGTAATTTTTCAGATATCGGAATATCTTAACAGAGTCCACATGCACATTCATACATATGCAAGCACACACTCACTAAGTCACACACAAGTTAAGGAGAGAAATCTTTCCCATCACTTCATCATGAAAGAAACTTTATGGATTCTAAACATATATTAGGTTATGAAGGCAGATTTGATTATTTACCCTGGTTTTAATTAGGTAGGAGTAGAAATAGCTGTTGATTCTAGTTTTAATGCAAGCATTATGTTTACAAGTTTAGAAAATAAAAAACAAACAACTTGAACCAAACATCCCCATGCTCAGAATACAACTGAATAAAATGATAGCTAAATTTAGCAGGTGTACTACTCATTCGGGATTGTAAATCACCATTTTCATTTATACATCACAATTCTCACAGGCAAGAAGGAAGTCTGGGGGCAGATGGGCTCTAAGCATCATCTGTGGTAAATTTACAACCTTGGCATTCAAGAACATCAGACTGCTTGGAAAAGAGGGTGGCAGTAACATATTTATATTATGACTTTTTGCTCAAATATCTTATTTCTTTATTTGCAATTTAAAATGTTGCTGTGGTATTTGACATCCATCCACACAAATGTCAGGGCTTCTGAATTGTTTATTTTTTTAATAATTCTCCAAAAGAAAGAATAATTATAATGGGACAAATTATAAGGTATCTTTGAGAAAGACTGGGAAAAAATGTGTGCCCACTTCCCACATACTTTCTAATGCCTGACTAGGGATTTTTTTAAATAACTCAGAGTACAATAGAAGCATTGATAATTATGACAAATGTCTTCAAAGGCTATTGTGGGATCAACATACTATCCTTGAACATATCAGGGGCAAAGTCATTGCCACCCAGGTTAAAGTGTGTGTGTGAGAGGCTGGAGGGGTATTCTTCATCTTGACCTTTTGATTTTTTTCCTTAAAATCAGGAATATTTCCTTGTCTCTCCCTATGCAACCAGTTCAAAGTATATTTAATTTTTTTCCTTAAAATCAGGAATATTTCCTTGTCTTTCTCTGTGCAACCAGTTCAAAGTACAACTAAACTTTGCTGAGGATGGGAAACATTTAAAATATACACATGTATCCAATTAGAGTAAGTCCCATTACACTGGGCATAAAATCCAGAATATTAAAGAAATCTACTTGTTTTCTATTATATTTAGAATACAAAAGGGAAGGAAGCACAGTGGACTGTGGTGGTGGACTCTGGATGATTTGGTGGTGGGAGCACTGCACCGGTGATACCTGACGGGGGTATCCAAATATTACCTCAATTCACAATAAATTTAGTTTAAAAAATAGAATAAAATAAAAAGAAATCCCAGCAATCTAGGGCTTGGCTCACAGGGCCTACATGATCTGCTACATTCACCTCTCCTCCTTGATCTCCTTCCTGATGTTGCTGCAGTGCTGGCTTTCTGACCACCGTGGAACATGTAAAACTCATTCTTACCTCAGCAATTTTGTTTTCGTTGTTTCCAAACCCCCCCCCCCCATTTATAATGTAATTGGCTACATCTCATCTTTCAATTCATCATTTTCAGTTTTTAAAAATCACTTCCCAGTAAGGCCTTCCTGACTCCATAATTGAAGTAACCACCCCACCCCGTGACCTCTATCAAATCACCCAATTTTATTTCCTTTATAGTACATTTCATCATCTGAAATTATTGATTTTTATTATTAATTTTTTTATTTTTTAAATTTATGCATACAAGCTGGGGTGTGGGGCGGTGAGAGGGTTCACCAGAGACAGTGGGGAGCAGAATAGGCAGATGGACTGAAATACATTGCTGAGGGGAGCAGTAGGCGAGGCAGGAGAGGTCTGCTGCGCCATGTGGGAATCTCCCTGGCCAGGCATCCAACCCATACCCACAGCTGCCAACAGCTCCACAGTGCTGAGTTTAGCCTGTTGTGCCACTAGGGAGGCCCAGAAATTATTAATTTTTAGAAACTTGTTAATGTCTGTCTCCAGTCCTCCTACCTGCACTTCTTGCACATCGGCCTCAAGAGGGCAAAGACTTTTCTATCTTGTCACTGTGACCCTGGCACCTGAGTCAAGTGCCTGGTGCGTAGTGAAAGCAGGACAACAGAGTGGCTGAGGGTTCAGTGATTCTGGCCAACGTTTAAAGTACTGAATGGTTTCAGAGACATTTTTATTATTCTATTGTCAGTCTACACAGCCTTTCTCTAGGCCCTAATCCTAAACCAATTGTAATAACCTTCATTAGGTTAAGGTAACACTACCAGCTATAAAATATAAGCTCCAGATTTTTAGTGGCTTAAGGTAATATAGGCATACCTTGTCTCACTGTGCTTTGCTTTTTTAAATATTGCACTTTTTTAAGAAACTGCAGGTTTGTGGCAACCCTGCATCATCAATCAAGTCTGTGTGTCCCTTTTTTTGACAGTAGGTACTTACTTTGAGTCTCTGTGTCACATTGTTCTCTTTTTTAGACACAGTGCTATGCACACTTAATAGAGTGTAGTATAGGGCCTCCCTGGTAGCACAACAGGTTAAGTCGTAGCACTGTAAAGCTATCCAGAGCCACTGTAGCACGAGTTCGATTCCAGGCCAGGGAGATTCCCACATAGTGCAGCAGACCTCTCCTGCCTTGCCCGCTGCTCCCCTCAGCAGTGTATTTCAGTCAATCTGCCTGTTCTGCTCCCCACTCTGTTTCTGGTGAGTCCTCTCATACCTCTGGCCTACACCCCAGCTTGTATGCATAAATAAATTTTTTTAAAAATAGACTATAGTATAATGTAAACAACTTTTATATGCACTGGAAACCAAAAATTCATGTGACTCACTTTATTGTGATATTCTTTTTATTGCAAGGGTCTAGAACTAATGCTTCAGTATCTCAGAGATGTGCCTTTGCAAATTTATTTCTCACTCGTGTCATAATGCAGTGTGTATTTCTGGCTGGATAGCTTCTGTGTGTTCATTTGTGGACATGAGCTTCCTCCATGTGTGGTTCTGTCTGCTTCTAGAAAATTGGTGTCCTAATCATTCAGTCAGCAAATGGGGAGGGAGACAGGGGAAGTAATGCATGTGTCTTAACCGTTTCATCCACAAAGAGGTATCTGTCACTTCACTCTCATTCAATTGACTAAATCCAACCAAATGTAGCTGACTGAGAGACTGGTGAAGATAGTCTAGCTGTGAGACAGGAGAAAAAGAAATAGGATTTGGTAAACACCGTTAAATTAATTAAGCAAGGAGACCATTAAACTGAGGTGACTCTAATGCCTTGGTAGCTAGCTTATATAAGCAAACCAAAAATTTAAGCCTGTAAATGCCTGAAGGCCATAAAATCAAAACTCTTAGGATAACCAATAACAAACAGCCAACTAGACTTTAAGCTATAGCCAGTCAAAATATTTCCTTTCTTTGATTCTGCACTTTGTCTATGTAAATCTTTCCCCCGTGGCTCCTGTTGGCAGAATGCACCTAACCACTTCTGGTTTGGCACTGCCTGATTCCAATAGACTTTTTGCTCAGATATACTCTTAAATTTTTAATACAGCTCAGTTTGTCCTTTAATAGCGCAAAGTATAACCTTTCAGAAAAGGTTGCCCTCTGCCCCTCTCCCCCAACTATGGTCTAAACGCTTTTTAAGGAGTCAGAATCTTTTTGGCGGGGAGCACTACTGATTTAGATCTGATTCCATCAGCTGATGTTCCTTTGGAATTCTCCCTTCTCCCCTTAAATCTCATTTTTGTTCATTTTCTTTTAACTAGACAATGTTCTTGATGTACTTATTAAATGTCAGTTTTATTGCCCCTAAGTTTCTGGTGTTGAGTCTCTTAATCTTGGTCCACTTCCCTTTGGTCATAGATTTATCTAATAGCAGTGCCTTTGATCTGCATTTTCTCATCTCCCCCTTATCACATTCATGTCTGCATGAGCTTTACATGCTCTATCACCCCTCTAATCCTCTGTACCAGGTTATTTACATTCAGTTCTCTATCTTTGCATATATCTCTATTGTGGGACTTTTTCTATGCACTTATTCATATTAACTGCATCATTTTTCCATAGGAAGTCTAGACAATATTTTAAAACTCCCTTTCATACATTGTAACATCGTCTTTACAACAATTGATCATCACATTTTGGGGAATTAACCAGAGCCATTTATCAAAACCTGCTCTTATTATAGTAGCATGATCAAATTGTGTAGGGGAAATAGCATGTGCTTTGGGATTAAATAAATCTGAGTTTGAATCCATATTCTATTTTATTACCTGAATCATCCCATGGAGATAGTGGTAAGATTATTGCATAGATTTATTGTGAAGATTGATTAAAATAATAGAGTGATTAGCATATAGTAGCAGTTTGTCAACAAATATTATGGGGTAAACACACTGCTTTATTTATTATTCTGATCTTAGATGGAAACTCTAGAATAGATAATGCAATGTCTGGCAAAATGGAACAAATTACTAATTTGATATTACAGTATCAGATGGTCTCTGAAAGTTTTGCTTTGCACAATGTAGAGTGAAGACATAGGAACTGGCTCCTGAAGGCTGCCTTCTGAGGTCGTAGGGTAGGGAAAGCCAGAGTGACCACTTAGGACTGCACAGGCTGCGCCTTGTGCAACTCAAGGGGGTGCCAATTTCACTGCTAAAAATGTAAATGACAACTCTGGGAGCTGCTCAGGGAAGTAGTCTTGGGTAAGTTGATTGGATTTAGTCAACATAATTTTCTCAATTTCTTTTATTAAAATCCAGACAAATAAGGTTTTCCAGCTATAAGCTTTAAATTAATTAAAATTCACTTAAATTATTTTTAGTTTTAAAAAGGTAAAAACAGGGCCTCCCTGGTGGTGTAGGGGTTAAAGTCTCAGTGCTATCAAGCTGTCATCAGCCACTGTGGCATAAGTTCAATCCCTGGTCAGGGAGCTAACCCACATGGCGCAGCAGACCTCTCCTCTCTCGCCCGCTGCTCCCCTCAGCAGTGTACTTCAGTAGACCCACCTGTTCTGCTCCCCGCTCTGTCTTTGGTGAATCCTCTCACATACCCTTGCCTCTGCACCTCTGGCCTAGACCCCAGTTCCTGTATGCATAAATAAATAAAATAAATCTTTAAAAAGTAATAAAAAACAAAAAGGTAAAAAACAGATGTTAGTAACAGAGGACCAAAACGTTAACATATAAGTATGCACATAATTACTTATATTATTTAACTAAATTCAATTATTTTTCTACCTTGTAAGAATAGACTATTAAGTTAATACAAACTCACTGGTCAAGTGGCAAAGAAAATGAGGACATTTTTTCTTGATCATTCTTAGATACTTGGCATTCTTTGAAAACAATACATAGAATGGTTGATAAGCATCATCTGGCAAAGTGAAATAAAGGTTTTGTATTTTCTCCCCTTCCTGTTCATTCTCGCTTACTCCAGTGAGGCTCCCCTATGGCGTAAGTGTGACTTCCTCCACCTGCTTAGACAAGTAACATAAGAGAATATATTTCAGGTTTACAGATACTATTATTCTGTAAGGTTCATGGGATAGGAACTTTATAAGTTCTCATCAGAATAAATGATACAGGTTTATTTTATTACTTTCCCTGACACCATATGGTTATGAATATTTTACAGATTTTTGATGTAGTCCAAAGAAAGCAAATTGCAACAATTCCCTCTTGCTTTGTCAATTAGGTGAGCAGATGTAACTAAGAGGCAAGGTCTTTGGGGAACCATTGCCTGTGTTACCAAAATTAAAATTGGGCTGGATACTTAGGGCTTTCTGCTCAAATTCCCTAATTACATTTACCAAAGCAAATCATTAAAAAACATGCTGGCTGCTTCACTGGTAAAGATTTGTTGGAAGATACTATCTGACAACCCATGAAGGATGAAGGCATAATGATTAAATGCCAGTTATTATGATCCTTCTACTTCTTAGGTGCCAAGGTTCTCTGAGGATGTCCTTATTTTAATTTTCTCAGCCCAGCAAAAATGAATTTGCCCCTACTAATGCTGGTTTTGCTATTTGGCTCATCCTCTGACATTTTTATAACTCTCAGGTGTCTGACTATATCTTTCAGATTCAATTTAACTGGAGAAGAAGTGAAATAACTTGAAGATGGCCTTGTTAACTTCATATGCTATTAAATTAATAAAAGGTCTCGTCCCTGTATATTGCCTCCCTATACCCCACATTTTTATTAGGAAGGAGGATTTCTTTGTCTGGCTTGGATTTGTGTGTGTTCTAGCTGAGCTCTCTTCACTTTCTAAATAGAAATTTAATGCACATAAAATTAACATCAAATCTGATTATGGTGATTTGCATAAATTAGGAGACATTTTTATTAATTTCCAAGGGCTTATCTCTACAAGAGAAGACAAATTTGGACACTAATTAAGCCAAGATTGCCTTTGTTAATGAAAATAAGCATGCTAAACTTCCTAATCAAGTGGTGATGTACACTTATGGATAAAGGCACAATATTATAGTGCTGGTAGAAGTAAAATGATATTTTGTAACATAAGGATGGCTATTTCATATTAAAAAAAATTTTGTTAGTCATAATTGGGGGGAGAACAAATACAGCAAAATATATGTATATATATTATTTCTCTAAAGAAAGAGGGATTTAAAAGGAAAAGAATGTTTCTTGTTCCTGGTTAAAAAAAATTAACATGAATAACTCATGACAAGAAGGAATCACTGTGCATTCACAGTTGATTCCTGACTGCAGTTAGCATGCTTTTCAATTGGTCTTTAATTTTAGGTATACCTCCTTCTGAGATTCTCCTGCCACCATAATGGTTTCTCAGTGTTATTGGCAATTATTGCCCTACACTCCCAGTACTTATCTCACTTCTCTGCTTTGTATTTTTTCTTGTTAGCACCTATTGTAGTCTGTTGTATATGCATATTTACTTAATTCATTGTCTCCCAAATTAATATATAAATTCCATGAGTAGGGAGAGACTTTTGTTCATTGCTATGTCTCTGGTACCTAAGGCTCAGTAAATATTTGCTGAATGAATGAACAAACTAATTTTTTCTGCTTCACACAGCCAGTAAGAGGCAAGGTTTGACCTTACGTTGTCTGATACTAAAGTCTTTACCATGAAGATTTAATCTTTTGAAAGCTGAAAAATAATAAGCAAATAATAATTCTCCTATATATTTTTGGTAGATATTGGTACATGCACACATCCCTCTTGCCTAAACTGAGAATTAGAAGGAATTGATTCCCTATTACAAAGCACTGCTTGGAGAGGTAGAACTCACAAAAGAGTAGACTGAGGTTCCTCCCTACTAGCATTTTACTTTCATATATCTAATGTTCATTCACACAGGGAAGGGCTGAGATAAAGTCCAGGCCAGGCTTTGAGTCATAGTTACTGTGAAAAGTCTTCAGAAATTGCAGCCGTCACTCCCCACTTCATTTCCATTGTACTATTCTTTCTCTGCCTTTTCCTTCTCTGACTTGCCTTTCTAGCTTGTTTTCCTAGTTCTCTATCTGCCCCACAGCCTGAGAGTGGCACTTCTGATTACAACCCTGCTCAGATCTGAAATTATATATCTGAAATCTAAAATAATTCTATGTGAATAAATCACTGTGGCCACACTTTATGGAGTTTCAGTTCCCAGACTCAAGACAGAAGCCAAGGGATAGAAAGTTGAAAGTCCTGAAAATGGTCTAGCAGTGGAACAAATTAAAGGTTTTATAACTTAAGTGGCCAATTGTTACTTCTCCTGTGGTGGCCCCCCACAGCCTTATCTGGAACCGAGAGGCAGTTAGACAGTCTGCTCTCCCTCTCAGTTGTCTCCTGCTCCAAATTCTTTTGTGCCTTATATTTCACTCACTTAAGATTTCTGCTCAGGCTTTTTAACTTATTAGGGTGCTTTCCCCAGCTTGGTATAGATAAAGTTATGCACCTGCCTTCAGCTGTTTACTCTCCTGGTTCCTATTGCTTGCCTTTAGTGCACATTTTTAGTCTAGTTATTCAACAGTCTTTAAACCATTAGCTCCAACTGCATTAACTTTTTATGAATCAATTCCTAGCATTCCAACAAAGGATTTATTTATAGCTGTTTCAAGTTTAGGTATTTTTAGAAAAAAATGTCCAAAATGTTCTAGGCATTCTTAGGAAATCCAGTTCAGACAATTTTAGGAGAAAATGATTGAGTGGAAAAGATTAGCAACATACTAAAAAAAAATCAAGGCATGTCTAGATGCTTTTTAAAAAATTGAGTTCACTCAGTGTGTTTTAAACATCAAGTAAAGGAATAAAGGATCTGATTTCATCTTTCTTGGAGAGTGGGAGGCCCCTTCATATGTAACCTTCTGGTTTTGCTTTTAGTCTCCCTGCATGAAAACTTCCCATATGGCCACAGAAGACTGGTTGCTTTGGTTGGCGGAAGCCAGTCTCCAAGAAGAGTGGCGTGAATGATATTTAGTTATTGGCCATGGAGTGAGGTCCTGCTGATCTTGGTCCTAGTCCAAGATCACTCATGTTGCAGACTGTTCTGATACTACCTTTTTTCCATTGCTTGTAGACACCTCTTATTTTCCATTTTTACCTCTTGGACATGAATTGTCTTAAAGAAAAGAGGAAACCAACAACAAATTCTCATTCATAGTTGGGCATTGATTGGGGGTAGGGAAAGATAAAATTTCAGAAGAATAATCATGACAATAGCAATAGTTAACAGTCTTGAAACTGACAACATGCCAGGTATGTGCTAAGTATGTTGTCTGCATCATCTCACTGAATCTTCACAGTAAAGTGTCTTACAGATGAGAAAATTGAGACCCAGAGAGGTAAACTACATTTTCCAGGGTCACCAAGATAGTAGTGTAATTACTTTTCATCTACAAAATAACCTTTCTTTTTTTTTACTTGTATTAAACAGAGTGTTTTGGCTCTTTTTGTTTTGGGTTATATATTATAGAATTTAAGGGAAATTCCTGTCTAGAGAATTGTTTTCTTT
This sequence comes from Scalopus aquaticus, assembly GCA_004024925.1. NCBI lineage: Eukaryota > Metazoa > Chordata > Mammalia > Eulipotyphla > Talpidae > Scalopus > Scalopus aquaticus. The sequence continues at coordinate 4,530 of PVIJ01021335.1, read as the reverse complement.
TAGTTTTGTTTGTATCCATCTCTTTCCTATTTTTCTCCACTCCCCCTTTTTTTCTAGACCACAGGGTATAGACAGAAGGATTTTGGAATGTGCAAATTCAGTTCTCGCTATCTAGCTTGCTAAAGGTAAGAGCCGAGGCTCTTAGTCCTTTAAGCCTCAGCTCCCCCTATTAAAAAGTACAAAATTCTTTCACAGAGTTGTGATTATTAAAATATGGCAATACATGTAAAATATGAATATTCTAGCTTTACGTTGCCCAAAGTTTCTGCTTCATAGAGTAGTTCACTCAACAGAACATACACCCTCCTCCAAAAGCCCTAAGAAATCATACAAATCATTGTTGAAGTGTCTTTTAAAAGAGAAAGGATAAAAGCAATCCCATTATTCAACAGTTATGAAAACCTCCTAAAAATTCTCTCCTCCCTCAAATTATGGTTCACAGTGCAGCTACCCTAACTCTGCCAGTTCTTTCTCATTGCTCTCTCTCCTTAGTATCCCTATCCACTGCCATGTCACCTAGTCCTGAAGGATGACAGTTCTGTTGTCTGAGTTGCACATTAGTTTCAAATTATTTTTAAAGTAATTGTCTTCAGACACATACATGAAACAACAAAAGTTTTGCTATTTCTTTTTTTACCCCCTGCCACTATTCTCATTTTCCCCCATCAATCTCTTCTTCCTTAATTATTTCCTACACAAAAATGATTTATATTCTTTAAAACTGATAGCACTTTATTGGAGTTGCTCTAATAACATTTTCTTCTTTTTGTCTGATATTTAATGGTTTTCTGTGTCTACCTTTTCAAATAGACTGTGAGGTCATTGATTCAGTCAGAAATGCTTTAGACTGCAAACAGCAGAAAATTTGACTTGGGCCAGCTAAGACAGAGGTTGTTTTTCTTACATAAAAAGTGACCAGATGGAAGAAAGCAGCTGCTGGCTTTGCCTCAGTCACTCATTCTTTGCAGAACCAAAATCCCTGCTCTAACAAGGCCTTTCTTTTCATCAAGAAAGCTTTTCCAGAAATCTGAGCAGATTCTTCCTTCTATCTTTCAATTCTGTACTATGTCAAATGGTGACACCAAGCCTCAGGATCGCGGGGAGCTGAAGATCCTCCTAGGGGAGGTGAACAAGAGAAAAGGGAACTGGAATTAGGTCTCAGCTCCTTATAGATAGAATATGTATACTGTTGTCCTCACCATTCCTAGTGCCACTTCTAGAATATAGCAATAACTCAATAGAGATCTGTTAAATTGATGAATTTACCAAAATATTAAAAATGAATATATGATGGATGACTTTCCAGCTGCCAAGTGCACATGAGGCCTCAGGTAGTATTCTTTACAAGATCGACTGAAGTCTGAATATAGTGCAGAGAATTTTCCATGTTGAAATTGGAAAAAAATAGTTGAAAAAAATACACTCTGTTTTTAGAAACTCTTCAAAAGACTTAGAAAGGTTCCAAAGGCCTACTGCGATCTATGGTAGTTATACTAGCTGCAAGATTAGGGAAGCTATTTCTAAAGAGAGATGGAGGAGTAGATGAACTGAAATAAATAAAACTGTGTCTTTCTATTCTGTGCTACATTGAAGGACTTGCTTGTTTTTAATCTAAAAAGATTTAAACTTACATGATTGGTGAATTGCTGATAGAAAAAAAAAAACTCACAATTTGAAGACCTGAGTAGCAACATTCACATGAAGTCAATTCCATTTGACTTTACTCACCAATAGTCTTGAATTTTAGAAAAAACTTCATGCAGAGAAGTACAGAGGTACACTTTTGTGGACTAACCTGTTTTATGTCTTCATAAGTCTTTTTGTTTCATTTTTTTCCTCACCTTATTTTATGTATCTTTTTTTATTTTATTTTATGTATCTTTAGAAGCTGTCTTAAATCCATTGCGAATAAGGCAAGTTATCTTATAAACAAATGCTTAGTGACCATGCAGGGCACTATTACTATGCCTATTTCTAAAATGAGAAGCTATAATGACTTGTGTTTTTAAATAATTAAGCATATTCAGAAAATTTGAGATAGTGCCACCCTTAGAGGTAATTGAAAGTGTTAAAGAGAACACTTGAAAACCTTTCTAGGCTTCTTTGATGTGTGACACATTGTAAGTTCACGGGTGGCGTGTAACATAATGTCAGGCTGTGAATTTAGGCACCTCATATGGTGTTCATATTTATGATGGGCAAATCTGTTGTTTTCACAGTTGCCACCCCAACCTCCCCCAGCAGTCAACCTTAAGAATTCATGATTATTATATAATTTGAATTTTTGCTTTCAATTAGGTATGTAGGAAAATACAAAGTCTTTTGGTAGGAGTTGGCTGGGACCTACAAAACAAACGTGATATAAATGTTGCTTTTTGTCACTGCTTGTTAGATAAGAAATGGATCTAACCAAAGCTAAAAAGAGCTAGTTTGGGGAGCAGTTCTTCATTTAGTATAAATTCTCAGTCTGCGCTGTGAAGTGAGTAATACTGAAAACCTACCAGGTGGCTTAGCAATTGATGCACAGAGGGAAAGAATTATTACAACACCTTAACTGCTTGCAGATGTTGCAGGAAGGAGAATAGATGCTTCTTTTGTTTCATTGTGCAGTCTTTGCTTTTCAAGTTTAATGATTTTCATTCTTGACAGGACTGTATGTAGATGAATCTAGAGGTTTCTTTTTTATTATGACAAGGAGAATTTCGATGAACGAGGGGGAAATTCTGTCAGTATAATGAAGAAAGTAAGAATTGATAGAAATGGAACAAATTACTCATATTTAGTGAAATTAAGGAAATGTGATTGAATAGTGATCACAAAGGAAGTGACTTCAGGACTCCAGAATTCTCCGTTTAATGGTACGAATGCTCTGGAACCTGCATTTAAAGCTCTCTATTCTCTATTTAGGCATCAGTCTCTGGGTATCACAATCCTGTTGGATGAGATTTACTAGTGTACTTTGAAACATTATAAAACTTTACTTCATACTAGCTGGTAAAACTGCAATGGCCTCTTCACTTGATTGACTCTAGCCCCAGAGTGCTGGCAAATACATGGAAATAAGAAATTCCTTCCCCACATCACCACGGAGAATAAGAATTTTTTTTTGCTGAGATTTGTTATAAATCTCTAAAATAAATATACAAACCCCTAATGAAACAATGAATATAGGCAATCATCTTCAGGGTTGCTAACATCACGGATGGAAATAGAAAATTAAGTGACTCCTGTAGGAAATGTACAATACCGACCATAAAGTATTTTTTGTTTAAAAGGCAAAGTTATGAAGATCAAGCTTTTGGTTCAACTGTCAGTATATAGTGAATCTAGGAGAAAGAAGAATATGTGAAAAGGTATCAGAAATTTACTCACTAAAATCTAGAGTGTGAGAAACTCTATAGAACTATCTGATTTCTTTGACAAATGAATGCAAGGGGGGAAAAAGGGAAATTATATATTAATAGATATAAAAAATATCAAACAAAGGCAATGTATGAATCTCCTTGTTTGGAATTGATTTGAACAAGTCAACTGCATTTTTAAATGCATATAGTTGGGGAAACCTGAATGCTAATTGGTTATGTAACCATATCAAAAAATTATGAGTAATTTTTGTGTGCAATGAAGGTGTGGAGATTACATTTTAGAAGTCGTTATCTTTTAAGATACCTGGAATTTGCTTTAAATTTTTCACAGAGGGAAATGTGTGGTTTGCATGAAATAAGACTGACAATAAGTTGATAATGCAATGTTAATAAAAACAAAACCAAAAAACTTTGTAATGGGGGTCTCCTGTACTCTTTTTTCTGTCTTTGTGTTTAAAATTTCCCAAGTCAAAAGAAAACAAAAGCAATTAAAAAAAAATCCCTACTATACAAGTTCACACACCTTTATAAGAACTGAGATTCTATTTTGACTATTTCAAGCCTGGACCTGAAATGTTCTTTCGCCACAAGCCTTTCTGATCTGACCTTCCTTTTTTTCCATGTAGTGCTCTGTGCTTACTCTTGTTTTTAATATCATGTTGTAATTGTTTAGTCACCTGCAGAGTGAAATAATATTTTTGAATGAGCTTTTTGTTTACTATATTGATACCCCTTAGCTTTTATCCCATTAGCCAACTAAGCATTTTGTGCTCATTGCCTCGGGAAAGGGGTGATAGAGTAGACCTACAGAGACAATAAAAAAGGAATTCTTTTTTTTTTTTATTGTTATTTATGTCTTTTACATTTTGTATTCCCCTTGGGCAGCCCACCACCAATTCACCCGTGATCCATCTTCATGGTCCCCTGTATTCTCCTCTCTTCCATTTTGTGCCCTTATCCTCCTCTTCCCCCCACCCCCCCACCGCTGAGTGTCTCTCTCCCACCCGGCCTCCCTATAGTCCTGTTATAAGTGAAACCATTCGATATTTTTCTTTTTCTTTCTGGCTTATTTCACTGAGTATGATTCCCTCTAATTCCATCCATGTCGCTGCAAATTGCATGTGTTTATCTTCTTTCCATGCTGAATAGTACTCCATTGTGTATA